>JABFFC010000269.1:0-116551 GCA_013623535.1 Fusarium penzigii | reverse complement strand
TGGAGGGACATTTTCGTATTTATGGGTAATCGTAGTGATGTTTTGGGGTTTTGGGAGAAAAGGGGCGATATATCGGACGGGATGGTCCAGGTTAAATGGGGATTTTGATGATGAGGCGAGAGGGAAGATTATTCTAGAAAAGATGGAGGAAGAAAATAGGTGGATGTTTCTGTTTAGTGTCTGGTTGGCGGGAGCAGAATGATGGAAGATGAAAGATGAAAGATTGAAACCCATGTGATCATCTAGATACTGGTATCTAGGACTGGAGATTTGTTGCGACTGGATGAGAATGATGAAAGGTTGATTAGACAGCATCCGAGGTAGTGAAGATGGCAGGACATTGCATTGCTACGCCTTGTCACTTGAGAAAGCGATGAGTCAAAGGACAAGGACAACTGTCAATGATATCAACCCCAAGCCTCCCTTGACAATGATAATGACGATGACGATGGCGGCGATGATAATAGAGCCTTGTGAGACTACTGATTGTGATTACCGCACCTACTACTGTCTGGTATTCAAGGGGTTGGAGCCAATCCTGTACATAGAATAACAAGCAGTGATGAAATGATGGACAGGAGCTTCTAAGACTTTTGAAACTGAAACTGTTGATCCCTCTTGTTCCTGTGAAAGAACCCTGCATGAAGACGTCTATTACCATCTTAATTTTGGGTGTAAAGAAGAGAGCATTGGTGGAAAAGATTGTTTCAGTCACGGAAGGGGGATTTTTCCCCCTTTCTTTTCCTGTTAAAGTTGGTGTTTAGACCCTGGGCCAGAAATGTCCTGTGTTATTCTGCAATGGAAGCACGTACATACGGCACGAGGAGGTTTATCTTGTCTAGAAGAATCAGGATTCCCGCTAAGGATCACGTCCGGGTCCCCACTTTTGAGAGCCAGAATGCCCCACGAAACGCCCTGTCGAGGAGCGGGTGGCGCAGCGAGACCCGTTTGCTATTTTATTACTGGGATGTAGTGTACTGTAAATGTAAAGTACTAAGTAATACTTGCTGTGGAATTGGATGCAGTTCGTTGACTTTCAATGCGTTTAAAATTCAACTTGAAAGTCTGATATGAAATAAAATTTACCAGACAATAGTGGTTTGTGCAATTTAATAAACTCTTATTAGTCCGGTGTCGTACTAAAAAGTGCAACGTTGTTGGCATTTCCATCGTCTCGAGTAACACTTGTATCAGCCCTGCTAGAAAAGACCGATGATGTCGTCAGGGAAGAAGGGAAAGATCGAGGTTGGTGGGGTTTATCAAAGTCCAACTACGTCACTAGACTGGCAGGGGTCTTTAATTGGGGATCCTAATGCTCTTGGGGGGGTTCGTTCCGTATCGTATCTATACATCCACTGCAACGACAGTCGGAACGGGTACCTGGAACCTTTTCTTCCTCTTCTGGTTCTGGTTATGCCTCTGCCTCCCTTTTTTTTTTTTTTTTCTTTTCTCTCTCTCATATCTCAGTTTTCGACAGAGAAAAATAGAAATGGGCTGATTGTCACCAAATTTCTGTCGAGGAATGGATCACCTGGATAACAAAAGACAGACAGACAGACCCGGACTTAAACCTACAAGGACAATCGATGTTGTTTATGCTCTCCAAATTAAAAATCACTCCAAGATGATGTAAGAAGGGGAAAATAGAAGCCAACCTCCACTCCAGCTTGTCACTGTCATCTATCTACCTGTGGTAGACAGACATATCATGTACATGGACATTCATGAGAATCTCATTCCTGATGGATGTCACACCCAACCCGCTTACAACAACTCACTCTCACACACACTTCGACCTCTCTTCTCTTCTCTCTCACCCACCCACACAAAAAGAAACGTACACCAAGTCCTTAGATCCGTTGCCTTCTTTCCCTCTAGACTTTTCCACTTTTTTCTTCTCCCTCTGACCTTCTCCTCAGCGCCTCCCCTCGTGTTTTTCTTCTACCCGAGCCCGCCCCTTGACTAAGAAACTAAAGAAACTCAATGTACGTAGTACTTTACCCCAATACAACCTCTTCTTCTTTTTTTCAGAGTCATAAACCCCCCTGTCTCTTACACCATACATACACACAATACACATACACACACCCATCTTACTCCCCCTTCCTCACTCATTCCCTTTTCTACATTTCTACCTCATTTTTCCTTGGTTTCTCAGTAGACCCTTGAAAGCAAGATCGGAGCAAGAAAATCAACCCTCTCCAATTACTGGTTAACGCCAGCTGGCCCTGCAAGTTCACTTTACTTACACCATCCAAGACTTATACATACCACGTATCCACCACTTTATCCACGGTTCGACCTACCGCGCATTAACAACCTCCAAATCCCAAACCTCAAGGACAAGTATCCAGACATTGCATCAATTTCACACCCAACAGCAAAGCTCATTGAGCTTCAGTAAACCACCAGCCATGAGCGGCGGCTCCACCGTCCAACACATCGACGCTGTCGATGCACTCGCTCGCACTCTTTACCTTCGTGCAAAACAATCCGGCCTTCCCTTCAGTCATGTCGCCGCCTCTGTCCGCAATCTCCATCTCGCCCTTCGCCATCTCCGCATCGAAGCCGCCGACAACGACTCCCTTCTCAACAGCCCCTCTGCTTCTCTTTATGCCCGCCAGCTAAGCCCACTCGTCGAGGATTGCGACTTTACTCTCGCCCAGCTTGAGAGTTTGTTGGATAAGTACGGCGATGGCAAAGCTGCTATGGCTGACGAAGAGAGGATGAGAGATCAGAGATTGGATGTTATGCAGCAGAAGCTTCTTGCTGATAGATCAAGCGTCGAGCTGTTCCTTGACGCCGTGCAGTTGCATGCTGAAAATAGACCTAGAAGAGTCGTCGACGGAGAAAAAGGTCTCGAGTCGATCAAGGACAAGGTTGATGAGATTGCCACCAGACTCTTCAGAGATCGCGATACAGGCAGCTTCACCGAGAATGAAGATGAGCTCTGGCAAGAGTTCAAGGCCGAACTTGAAAAGGAAGGCTTTTCTTCACAAGTCCTTCGAAAACACAAGGTGAGTTCTGGTCAAAACCCCGAGCATATTTGTCATAATCTAACACACTGAGCAGGACGTCCTCCGCGCTTATATCCGTGAACTCGAATCCGTTCAGAGTCAATACGGCGGCAACTACCCTACCGTTCGAGGCCTTCTTGAGCACGAAGCAAAGTCTAACCCTACCTCACCCACGGGTCCTCGTCCCCGCGACAGTCGGCGCTCCCCACCCGTCATCATCAATGGACGACGCAGGTCCTCTGGAAGTGACCACAAGGATGCCCTATCCTCGTCACCTCGATCATCTGACGACGCCGCATCCGACTTCTCAATGGCCCTTGTCTCAACGAGGGATCTCATTGCTATGGATACTCTCAACTCGCAAATGTCAAACATGAGTATTCAGCCCAGCTCCCAGCAGTATAACCTCTCTGGACAGAGGCATCTGCCAACTAACGGAGCTGATATGTCCACCTCTCCAGCGTCGTATTACGGCGCCTCTCCCCGTAACATGCCTCCGCCGTATGGCGCCAGTCCTCGCAGCAGCGCACCCCGTCTCGCTCCGGATAGGTGGGGTCATGAGATCCCTCCTGATGCTGAGTGGACAAAGATAAAACGCACACTTGTTAGTCCCGAGGTTCTCGAGCGCGCTGGTGTTCGATACGAAGCTCGTCCCGAATACGTCGCCATCCTCGGTCGTCTATCCCGGGAACAAATCAACGACTACGCCCGCCAGAGCGCAGACTGTCGTGCCGCTCGATCTGTTCGGCGCTCTGCCCCACAGCGATACCATGAGCGCGCCGAGTCCAAAAGCAGTCGCGACGAAGACGACGACAGTCTCTTTGATGACACTGATGTCACCGACGACAATGACGACAAGGATTCCGACAAGGGCACAAAGAGCTACCCCGTCATCGTCCACCCACCAGGAAAGGACAAGACATCCCCCTCCTCCACCGTCCTCCCCAAACCTATCCTCAAGAACAAGAACGAGAACCATGTCCACTTCGACCCCGAACCCCACGAAGTAAGCTCCCACTCCCTCCGCGATGACCACCGTCGTCGAGACCGCGACAGCACGAGAAGGAGATCTCGTCGTCACTCCGACGCCGGTGAACGGGAACGCTATCATCACCGCGACCGCGACCGAGACCGCGATCGTGATCGTGACAGAGACCGTGACCGTGACCGTGATCGCGAGTACTACGGAAGTGGGAAACGCTATCGAGACAGGGATAGGAGATCAAGTAGAAATGATCGGGATAAACCCTCTGGACGATCAAAGTGGGGAGAGACACTGGGAGCCGTTGGAATTGGAGGTGCTGCCGTGAGTTTACTAAGTGTCCTCGCCGAGGCAGCATCCTAAACTTTCCTTCTTCCTTCTTTATCTTATGATATACCCTCATGATTTATATTTTCTATGTCCTTTTATCTATTCATGTATACCGCAACCGGCTGTTGCACAGAACGCAGGGAAACAGTACTTTGGGAGGCTTTAGCTATCTTTTTCTTTTTTCTTCTTCTTCTATGCTCCTGTACGCTTAGTGTTTCCATCATCAAGTTTTTTGGATATTTATTGTATCACTAGGTTGTACGATGAAGGGACAAAGTATGATGTTTCTCTTTAGATACCCCGCGCGAATTGAATACATTGTATTTCTCAAATGTATATGCTATATAGAATGATCTAATGGTTTATGTTGACAATTGACGTAAGTTGTAAGTAACGTGCGACAAGATGCTATGAGATCAAGCTTTGATATTTCCCGGCTTTTCGAGCAGCGACAGGGATATCACCACCACAACAGAAATGAGGATCGTCCAACCCCAAGAAACCACACATCACAATCCTACGTCATCAACTCTTCCTCTAATTTCTTCCACCACTCCCTCGCCCTCACATCCGTAGATTCGGGGGCCGGTCCGACAGCCCTTGTTCTTGGTCTAGGTATTCTTTTCCATCCGACGATGGCCATTGGATTGATCTGCGGCCACACAAAGTCCGGATCCTGGGTATCCAGCTGGTGTTCTGCCGCCAGAGCCTTCACCATCATGCCGCCTTGGTCGGCTGGTAGAGTCTGCCTGACTTCACGAGTCCAGTCGAAACGTTTCACGTCGAGGGGTCTCTGGATGGAGACGTGGCCCTGTGCGGTGCGGTAGCGCACTTGATCGTGGAGGAATTCATCGAATTCATTGATGAGGTCGGGGATTACAATCGGCATAAAGTGACCTGTCCGCTGCTTCTTATTTGCTGAAGCCGTGCGGAAGAGCTTGTTGAGCCAGGTCGATATTTGGTACCAGACATGTTCCTTGCGAGTTTCAATCTCGATGCGGCGATGACTAGGAGTAGATATACCTTGAAGAACTTCCTCAAAGACGATCTGCTGATGTCGCTGCTCCAATTGACGGTAGTAGGGAATAGCGTAATTGCGAATGATCTCCAAGGCAGGTAAGAAAGAGCGCTGAATGATGAGAATCTTGACATAGATACTGTAGTCGTCAAACGTAGGCTCGACGTTGTAGGGTTTCGAGGTCATGATGTTCCAGATTTCGCGGACATCTCTTGGTTTCACGACATTGACCTGCCAACGTCCCTGAAGCCGGCGCGATTGTTGAAAAGGTTTCGAGGCACAGACGTAGGCCCAGCTGAGAAGGTTTGACCATGTCTCATGAGGGATAGGGATGTTGTAGCGTTGAGACACGTAAATGAGAAGTCTCAAGCTTGTGTTGATACGGGACATTGAGCCGAAAGCCTCTACGATAGCGTTGAGGAATCGTTCTGTAGGTTCGCGTGGGTTGCCAGGGCGGAATCGTTTCCCGCCGGTGATCACGACCTCACCAGTCTCCTTGTTTTCACTAAGATTAATCCGCAAACCTCTCCGGAGAATTATGCCCCTGATGCTGGCCAAGGAACTAGATCTTGCGAAAGAAATCATGGAAGTGCACAAGAGCGGTTCATCCAGGAGAACACCATAAAGTTTGGAGCGAACCCAATGTACTCGAGAAGCCTGAAAGCCGGTCTTCTTCCTGAACCACATACGAAGATCTTGACTTGGTCGGTCTGGTCGACGGTTGAATGGAAGTGCACGGCGGGCATTCAAGCTGAGTCGTAAACGTTCCATACGCCAAAGATCGTCGGGATGGTAAGGTTGTCGATTACTGTATGTCTGACGAGCTAGAACCGCAACTCTGGAGCGGTCGTATTGATAGAAAAGGGGTTCTACCAGAAATCGAGCCTTGAGGAACTCGTTCCAAGTCGCCGTATTGCGTCTTGCTTGTAGCCCGTTCTTTGATATGGCCCGAAAGAAGTCCACTGCCGCAGCCAAGTCAGAAGCGGCGCCTGCGCAGCGTATAAGAACTTGGTAATCTACGACCATTAATGGCTTTCCAGTGTCCAGACGAATATCCATTAAGGATTTCATGGCTTCGAGAACAGCACGGTGCTGAGCTCTAATACCAAACTCATCGATTAGGTGGCCAGCATTTGTAAATTGGACCTGGCCCATAGTGATGTTCAGATTTTGGGCTACATCGCGACTGCTGTTCTCTATCGGATCAAGCCAGCGCAAGATTTCGGAAAATGTTGCGACAGGAAGCTCCGCAAGCTCATCCAACGCAGGGTTCGAGATGCTGCCATCGACGTGATTAAGAGCTTCTATCCATTGCAAGAATGCCTGAAGTACTTGAGGTGAATCACGACGTTGGATAGCTCTCAGTAAGAGGTCCAACTGTGTAGGTTTATGTGACCAGACATGTTCATCGCGGACCAAGCTTGTATATTGAGATTGAGGTATCGGCGGTGAATTCGAAGGAGTTGAAGCTTGTGAAGCGAGCCATCGTCGGCCCACTGGAGCGGGTCGCCTGGACCTTAACGGTGGGTCGCGGATGCGTAGCGCTGTGGGGAGTGTTGATAGCGATAACGAGTAGGACAAGGGTTTCGATGAAGGAATCGAGAGGCGATTGGAGTGTGTACCTCGTTTGAGGAATTGTCTGCAGAGCATTGCGCTTCAAAATACTCACACGCAAACGAGCTATACTGCGAGAAATGAAGGAGGAGAAGATGGCTTGTTTAAAAGTGCCAAATTGCCAATTTGAGGGGTTGTCGCACCTGCTGCATGCAACCCAACATTGACTTTGATTGTACCTCAGTTAGAAACTCCTGATATAAGCATATTCATGGGGTAGCGTAACCCTTTACATAGATGGAATTCAGTTTAATGCATGGCCATGATCAATTGTTGATCCGAAGTTTTTCCATGCTGGGCATTTGGCGAAGAACCGCATTTTCCCACATAACGAAAGCCCAAGCCAATGCTCATCAAGCTCTGAAGGATCCCACAAGCACGCAACCACATATCTCGACATCGGTCTCTCTGAACAAGACTCATCAAAACATTTCGAACATAAGCTCCTTTTACAATGGCCGACGCTGGAGAAGAGCCTCATCATGTTTCGGAGCCTCTCGATCTTGTGAGACTCCTCCTTAACGAGGTCGTGTTCGTCAAGCTTCGAGGTGACAGAGAGCTCAAGGGAAAGCTACACGTAGGTGGTATTGTTGCTGTGCAAGTGAGTAGAGTGACTGACAGCGGCCAAAGGCATATGACAGCCATTGCAACTTGGTGTTGGGAGAGGTCGAGGAAACCATCTACACTGTCGATGAGGATGATGACGATGATGATGAAGTCAAGGTGAGCTCAACCCATGAATAATGAGAGCTCTTCAATACTGACCTACTCAAAGACCATTAGCCGGAAATCTGAGATGTTGTTTGTGAGAGGTGAGTACATATTGTAACATGTTAAGATGGAGTCTAACCCCTGGCATAGGCGATAGCGTTGTCCTCATCTCACCCAGTGTGCCGTTTTAATGAAGAGATAAATAAATCATTAATGACACGATAAGAGACTTTCATTGAGACTTGCCTGGGGGTGTACCCCGGCACCTTACTTATTACTTCGGCATATCATCATTACACCCCCATGCTGTTATTTGGTCGATTCTCGGAGATGTGATGTTCGCCGACCTGTATCCAGCTCAACTGAGTCATCTAGTCCCGACCTTTTGTTTGGTGTGATTTGGAGAATGGGAACTAGGCATACAAGAAGCACCCGGCAAGGCTGACCAGAGATGATCATGCTGCATCAATGAAACACCCCAGTTTGGTCAGAAAAGCTTACTGGGGTCGGAAAATTCGCATTAAAACATAGAAACATATTGAATCAAGCAACAACAGTCATCAAAACACTTGAGTTCTGTCAATGTAACTGTATGCAGGTATACCATGAACCCGACCTCCTGATACCTCACTTTATGCATACTCTCTCTACGTTCCAATAGAAGCATACTCATAACACACCTTCCTTCATCAGAGGGGAAAGGTCCGTGCACAAACTATCATGGTTCCCGCCTCCTCTTATCGATAACTCCTGGTCACTGCCACTGCCGCAAGTCCTATGTAGGTATGAGTAACACCCCGCGCATCTTATTGCACAGGCGCATCACGCAGTTTGTCTATGACTCTTCTTAACGACAAGCTCCATCAGTCAGACGGCGAGAGGCGCATCTTAAAACAGGACATTATTTAAAACTATTCATTCCCACTCTTTGGCGATCGAGAAACCTCATCTTGTTCAGCAATTCCAATGATTATAACAATACGCAATCCCTTGTATATGCTAATTACATGACCTCATCGTATTCATTACCATGTCGAACCACCCAATAAAGGCATTGCCACATGAGAAGCGCAAGGGAGAATCGGTCTGTTCTTCGCCAGCAATCATGAAGAGCGAAACTGATGATGGTTTCTCAGGCCCTCAGTGACTTTGCAGAATATGTCGAGCAGCAACAGAATCTCCGATACCCAACGGCGAAGAACGCCGCCGAACCCGTCAATGTCGATAACCAGCACCACGAAGAGCTCGACGACTTGTTTGACAACCTTGACTTGGCCGACTCACATTCCCATGTACAATTGAAAGATCTTCTCCTTGCTTCGGACGAAGAGTCAATACAGAAGCTTGAGAACATCATCAGCGATCGTATAGAGGAAGGGTTCGGCGAGTGCGTCTTTGAGATTGGGTATGAGAACAATGGAGACCCAATGCGCCTCGGCGTCGACGAATGGAACAAGGCTTTCAAGACTTTGGAAGTCGCAGCGAAACGAGTCCGCGCCGATTGCAATCTTCTAATAACCAGGAACGTTGGTGGTGACAAGGAGGCGGTCAGCACTGGCGACAAGGCCTCGAAAGACGCAGGTTGCAGTGGCAAAATCCTTATTCGCCAGGTTCCTGGGACAATAGAAGACGTTATTGAGACTCGAATAGCAGTTGTGGGAAATGGTAAGCTTCGAAGTCACATAATACGTCACTTAAAAGTGTGTCCGCTAACAGAAGTAGTCGATGCTGGCAAGAGTTCAATGCTTGGTGTGTTAGTTAAGGGTGATCTTGATGATGGCCGAGGAAAGGCTCGAGTGAATCTTTTCCGTCATAAACATGAGATCGAAACAGGTCGAACAAGCTCTGTCGGTATGGAGATAATGGGATTCGATACCCATGGACAGGTTGTCACCTCTGACACCGCTGGACGTAAGTAAGAACTGCCAGTCTAGAACCCTACGACTTACATATACCAGGCAAACTCTCCTGGGAGGAGATTGGCAAGCGAAGCGCCAAGGTCATCACCTTTACTGATTTGGCCGGCCACGAAAAGTACTTGCGAACGACCGTGTTTGGACTTTTGTCGAGCAGCCCTAATTATTGTCTGCTCATGGTGGCAGCCAACAACGGTCTCATCGGCATGAGCAAGGAGCATCTGGGTATCGCCCTCGCCCTTAACGTTCCCGTCATGGTCGTCGTCACCAAGATCGATATTTGTCCGCCAAACATTCTGGAGCAGACCATCAGCCAGATTACAAAGATTATGAAGAGTCCCGGCGCTCGAAAGATACCGACTTTTATCAAGACGCGAGAGGAATGCATCAACACAGCAACCCAGTTCGTTAGTCAGCGAATATGTCCTGTATTCCTGGTTTCCAACGTCACAGGAGAGAACCTGGATCTCGTGAGGACGTTCTTAAACATTCTGCCTCACCACGGTCGATATAATTCTGAGGCGCCGTTCGAATTTCATGTCAATGATACATTCTCGGTACCGTTCACGGGAACCGTGGTTTCCGGGATCATCAAGTCTGGAGTGATTCACGAAGGCGATAATGTCCTGTTAGGCCCAGACTCTTTGGGCAATTTCACTCCAACCTCTGTCCGCTCTATCGAGCGCAAGAGGATACGAGTTCCGGCGGCGTCGGCAGGGCAGTCGGCTTCTTTTGCTTTGAAGAAGGTCAAGCGCAAAGACGTACGAAAGGGCATGGTTCTCCTGCCAAAAATTGAGGGACAGATCATGCCAAAGGTTCACCGCGAGTTCATTGCTGAAGGTAAGTTATTACGCATTCTGTAAAATCCATTATATCTGACATGCATTAGTTCTCATCTTGTCCCACGCGACAACGATCAAGACCAAGTATCAGGCAATGCTTCATGTCGGCCCTGTTTCACAAACATGCGCCATCATTGACATTGACCGCGAACTCATCAGGACTGGTGACAGGGCTACTGTTGCTTTCCGCTTCGTGCAACGCCCCGAGTATCTAGCGCCTGGCGACAGACTTCTTTTCCGAGAGGGTCGCACCAAGGGTT
This sequence comes from Fusarium penzigii, assembly GCA_013623535.1. Classification (NCBI taxonomy): domain Eukaryota; kingdom Fungi; phylum Ascomycota; class Sordariomycetes; order Hypocreales; family Nectriaceae; genus Fusarium; species Fusarium penzigii. The sequence continues at coordinate 105,861 of JABFFC010000269.1, read as the reverse complement.
TGGGTATTGTCAAGTCTGTTGGCTATGACCCTGACCATCCTCTCATGGGGACCAAGAACGACAGTCAGCAGAAGGAGCAGGTGAAGCCCGAGGTTCAGGTCGGCGCGTAATGCCTGAGTGTTTAAGTATAGTTTTATCGAGCTTCACATAGCTCGAGCGTTTGGGGGTGTTTTCTTTTGTAAGATTGGGGCTATGATCAGGCCTGAAGGTCATGGCGTTGCTGGAAACTGAATACCTCTGTTGAGTTGTTTGTCTGAATTCTTACATTAGGAAAGCTATCACTTGTGTTTTTTATATCAATATTTCTCCATAACCTCCAATTCTCGTGTAAAAACTCATGTCAACCTCATTCAACCCCGTCCCAGATACACCTAATCCAAGCACCGTTCTTGGGATCGTCATGACCTCCTCTAATCCCTCGACACTCTTATAACACCTCTCTAGATAGATGCATATCGCACTTCCCTCCATTATCGCCCTCTTTTGCATCCACCAGGTTTCAAAACCTGAGATGAGGGCATACCACCATGCCAGCAACGCGAGCGCTCGTGGATCCTTTTGTTCGATGAGACCTCTGAACCGCGGGTCTTGCTGCATAATGAAGCGGAGAAAATGAATAGATGTGTAGTCGTTGATCTGCTGGGGAAGAAGCTGTGCTAGTAAGGATGCAGCAATATGGTATGGGTTCGTGGTTGCTGTTGATGAGTGGAGATTGAATAGGGGGTAGAAGAGTGGAGGTAGTGCAGAAGGGGATATCGGAAGAGTGCCTTCAGGGATTTCACCTCGTTCACTAATAAGGAGATGAAAAATACTGTCCTTCCTCTCTGGCTGTGTTAAATCCCAGACGACTTTCTTCCCACCGCCCATCCTTAACCAGTTCAAATCCTGGTCATCGGGTTTCTTCAACGGCCAGAACTTTTCAACAGGGTCATTTTCGGGATGCGCAAAAGCAGCCGCGCCGAGAAGTGCGCTTGAAGCCCAGAGTGCGTCGCGAAAAGATGGTGTTAGTGATTTGGATGATGAGAGATGTTGTTTTAGAAGGGCGGTGGCATGGTACCAGTGGAAGGCGAGGGTGTGACGCTGAGAGGGAGTGAGGGAGGCAGAATTGTGAGCTTGGTGGAGGAGTGCGAATACCAGGAATACGTGGATGAGAAACGGTTCCTGTTGGTGTTAGTGTCTTTCGTTCAGGGGGGGGTGTTTTAGACAGCTTACCTTGAATCCCAACCCAAACGCATCATCTCTGAAGAAATGCCTCGTCTTGTCCGTCCAAACCGTATAAACGCTCACTCTCCTGAACAGGTCCAGAATCTTCCACTCCGCCTCCCCAATCACGAATTCACCCAGACTCCCTTTCATCGGATTCGCAACAGGCACTCTCAACATTGGGACAGGCGGTTTCAGCGTCTTATCAGCAATAGGATCCCCTACACGGAAAACAGGTCCTGCACTGCGGTGTGTGAGAGATTTGCTACTCGTGAATGTACAGATGAAGCCTGATTTGATACATTTATTGCAGGAGGGTTTGGATTCATCACACTGAAGGGTATCAGGTCAGAGTTAAGTGTACAGATTGGGAGGAGGCTTACTTTGACGCTCCTGAGTTTACAGTTTCCGCAGCCGAGGCGGGATTTTTTGTGAGGTTTTCTTTGTCTCTTTTGTGTATTTGGGGTTTCCTTGAGGGTTTCTGGTGGTGCAGTCATGGTTGCTGCGGTCAAGTCGGAATAGGAGAGGTGAGGGAATATTCAAACATTCAAAGCAACAGTAAATGGAATGGCAGAGTCGAGAAGAACAGTGGTTCGAATATATACAAGGATTAATAGCTGTCGTTCTCAGATCGACTTGAGATGTTCACATAATATGAGACTATCGTGAGTATATCAGCTCAAGATCAAAATGGCAGTCACAGCTACAAGCCAACACACGTGGTCGAATCTCCTGACGTAAGCTTCTTGGCCTCTCCAGTTACCCTATACTACTTACGCGAATTTGTCCATGGGAGAATATCTAGATTGTCTACTGCTGAATGAAAGTGCTTCACTACTGTGAAAATTGTGTGATTTGGATAGCATGAAGTCGACATGTTTGATCTTGGGCTTCTTCTCTGCTCCATCCTCTACTTCGCATGCTCTATCTACACCGTGCATGAGTCAACAATCAGTCATTCGGTCAGTCAGCCATGTTCAAGAACCACATATTGATAGCAAAACAGCTCATTATCTCGTCATCTACATCGACATTCCCCATGTGGCGAATGGTTCGACCGGCATCAACTCCGAGGAAGATTGCGGTTAACACGGCAGACAGGTGCGGATAATGAACGAAACAAACACGGCTCCCGGTAGATCCGGAGGTTCCGGTCGGTGCAGGGTAGATTAACTTGTCAAGAGACAGACGGCTAGAAGGAATTATTTCGGTTTTCGGGTATCAGGGTTGGTCAACTTAGAGAATCATCCCAAGTCGAGGACGAGAAGAGTGTGTTAGTCATTCTGCAAGGCTCATTACTCAGATGAACAGGGGGCTTTTTGTAGACGACAAATCTAGAAGTGTCCATTTTCTCAATCATTGGTTTACGATGAAAGTACCAAGCATCCAGTGAACATGCAAGCCAAGAATTATGAGGCGAATACTTGGGATGAATGAACTGATAATTCTCCCCGCATTTCCCAAGAGGGAGGCGAGAATGAGTACGACATGGGGAAGAGAAAAAGGTCTTGGTATTCAATTTGGTAGATGTCATGACAAGATGGACTTCCCAATCGAGCGAACCATGCAGAATCGCACAGACTTGGACGAAAGAAAGAGAGAAAAAAGGAATTGGGTTGTTGCCTGATCACAAGGTCATCATCTCGTCAAGACTACCGATAGTCAGGGTTTACGGGACAGTGACTAACGTGGTTGAAGTCATTGGACGTCAACGAACTGAAGACCAGGATGGGAACTGGAACCAAAAAAAAAGATGGATATTGTGGGACATAGAAAAACTCAAAAAGCTGTGTTGTTCTACGACCGACTTCCACTGACGAATAAGTCTGTAGATCTTTTAACTGATTTGCTCAAGTTATTGGGACCTCGTTGTTGTCCTTCGTCGTTAGGGCGAAGCTGTAGCCTTTTCTGGAGTAGATTTACTGGGGGAATGACTCTAACATTCGCAACAGGGTAGATGCCTTCAGTTTTTGGGTCTGGGGGTTACGTGGCTGCTAGGAAACCGCAGAGAATGAGTTGTCAATTGTTTTGAATATTCGCTTTGTTTACTTTTTCGTTTCTTTTTCTTCTCTGCTGTGGCTTGGTCGTCACTGTCTTGAAAGGGCAGCCTTGTCTTGGAAGGGGTTTTTCGTAACATCCAAGGTGGACAGCGTGATACATGAAAAGGTTAAAAAGAAGCTGAACAAGGTAAAACTTTGAGATCGACGCTGGGAAACACAGATGAGCTGGCATCTCTCCATCAAGTTCAGTCCACAAATCGCCTTCTGTGCATGTACGACTTAGCTGATCAGGTAGGGCTGTTTATCTTGCCTTGTCTTGTCTCGTGCCCTATTCCTTGGATCTGTTCAGACGCCACCAACGAGATGCAGCATTGGGCATCGGCATCGCTATGCTAACAGCACGACTTGCATTCATGTCTCGTTGCTGGAGTTCATCAAAGCTCTAGTCTCTAGTCCCGACCACTTTGCCTCACCATCATGATGCACGGAGCCTCACTTTTTGTACCTTAAATGGGCCCATTTCCAAAACAAAACTGAAGTTGGCGCTGAAACACGACCCAGACCCATCCATATCTCACTGCTATAAGTGCCAGACGCTAAGAACAAAAACAAAAACAAAAACAAGCCCGTCGTTACGTCGTAGCTCAGTAGCGTCATTCTATTCTTTCTATGGGTAATTTGCCGCCCTACGTTGTAGCGTTGGGTTCGTTTTTCTTATGAAAAAGCTCAGATCAACACTAGATCACGGCGTTGACAAGGGGAGCATGAGAACGGAAGCAATCTTCTAGAAGGAACAGGGTTGAGTCAGGGTTGTCGCTAGCGACCTTTGTTTCAAAATGATAAGCTATTTCGGGATTCCCGAATTCCTTTTGTTGGAGTGTAATATCACATCTACAGCACAGGTGCAGTGAGGACATGAACGGCCCGACCCAAAATGTTCATGCGCAGAGTTCGTAAAGTTATAATAAGCTAAAACTTGTCAATGGCTGAAGAATAATCGGCAGAGATGACCCGCGGTCGGCAAAGACGGCCGTACGGTAAAGAAGAATGCCGTTAAGAAGTCAAGAAGGAATGAATTTCAGCCCATGAGCAGGGGTACAGGTAAACACGAATCGTACATTCAAGGATCGTTTTTTTACTCTTCTCCATGGAGAAAACAACTCAAATGGATGATTTACGTATGGGTGAAACTCGGTGTCCCACATCTTTTTCTCGGTCGTCACTCTAGTTCATGGTGGAGATGACTAACTTCATCAGCCCTGTCGAGTTGCGTCATTATTGAGACCCTGGAGAAAAAGAGAGTGAAGGACGAAAAAAATAGGATGGATGATGGCCACTAGGTGCTAACGCCGACACCCGACAGAGCCTCGACGGGGTTTATCTGCAGGGTGCAGATGGTGATAGAGATTGGGTTTTCAGTTGCGGCATCCATTATGAAATGAAATTGAGGTGACATGCCGTTGATGGTCAACTGGAGGAGTATCGTTTCTTCCCGCCATCTTCAGATCTAGGTGCTGTTTTGTTTTACTAGTTCACCGCCACACGTGAAAGCAGCTGTTGTATGAAAATAAACCACGGTAATATCATCCCATCGCCTAGACTCACCGACACAAGTCAAAAAGAGAGAAAGGAAGAAAAGAAAAGGCATGACTTTTCAGAGTGGAGATCATCTACAACGCATCAGAAAACCGGCATATTCGGATCCCACGGCGCCACTGGCAGGACCTTTGTCACCTTCAACATCCATTTTACATACTGCCATTTCGTAGGTTCTTAACCTTTTTTTTTTTTTTTTGCTGGCTGGCTAGTACTGTGCCCTGCCCCAAATGCCGCGTCACGCAGTAAATCCAGTTCATGTGTATGTACCGTATCAATGGGAGACCCTCCTCTTCCTCGCATGGATGGAGACATGCGCATGTACCTTAAGATGACAAAAAACCTCTACAATTGGAATAGTCTAGTAGGAAAAAAGTTGAATGATGAGATATGTCTTAATGGGCATTCAAGGTAGGCTGGGAGAATATATTATACATGATTTCACTTGCCCATCCCACACATCCAGCGACTCACCTCTTCTTGTTCCCTCTTCTTCCTCTTTTTTCTACACTTCCCAGTTTTTTCTGGAGCTGACGAGCTCACCTCGATACTGAGTACACACACACTCATACGCACGTCGACGTCGTCCTTCCCTCCCACCCGCAAGACAGCTAAAAAAGCAGTCAACCGCAAAAGAAGAGACGACCTGCCTTGAAACAGAAGTAAAAAAAATCCATACCCAAAAGTTCAAGTTCCAGGTTTCTTACATATTCCACCCCATAACCCGGCCCTTTTCTTTCTTGTGCACGTTCACCTCTTTATATTGTTTTTTTCCTCCCCCTGTCTTCCTACCCAACTTGAACCAGAAGCTGGAATAGAGAAAGGGTTAAAAAGAAAAGGAAGACAAAAAAAGAAAAGAGAAATTAATATGAGCTTGGAGATTTTTTAAATAAGCTCCCAATCTACCCGAAGATTCCAATACAGAAAGAGACCAGACTTTCTCACATCTGTTCATCTCTTTTTTAACATATACGAAACTTACTTCTCTCTCCGACTCCGTCTTCGCAATCGCCGTCGCCGTCGCCGGTCTCATCGTCAAGCCTTGTTTTATCACTTCAACAAAACAAACCCCCGTGCTTAATTGGACTACCCCCGCTTACACGGCCCCTTCCTCATCTTCTTGATATTATTATCACTTTTTTCTTTCTTCTTCCAATCTCCCGATTGAGTCTCGATCTCGACGTTTCATTTTACCAAGCAATTATTATTATTCTTTCCTTTTTTACAATCAATTTCTACCCCTTCCCTTTAATCCTACTTGCATCAAGAGAAAGCAGACCCGCAGAATCCCTCCCTTGACATAACCTATCTTATTACTCTCTATTCTAAAAAAGAAAACCACCTAACGAGAGTCCCTTGCTTTGTCCGCTATTACCGCCAGGACCTATATCGCGCCGTGAGCGGAGCTTGATCGTTCTCAATCGTCGAGCTGAAACTTGACGTTGTCAATTACCACTCAACTTAATTCCGGGATTCTTGTTCAGATCACCAACGTTCAATACAAGCTCTTGTTACACATTCCAATCAGCCACACACGCACAGAGCGGGAGAGCAGCAATACAGGATATACGAGACCAGGGTCTGTCTTGCAAGATATTTTGCTTGCAATCGGATCGACCCAGTTCCAATATCACCATCAAGCTTTCTTTCTTTAATCAGGTTTCATAAACCAACGATAGGTACGTATCCCGTTACTGTTGTTTAGCGTCTGTCAATTTTAGACAATGACCCTCCTTCTGTCAAGTCAAGTCACGTCTCTCACCTTCTAACCCAATCCTCTCTTTTCGCTTCTTTTCAATCCCGTGCTTGTTGTTTTTCGCATTCCCCACATTTACAGCAGTCACACGCCCCCGCTTCATGTGCCGCCGCCTTTTCTTACCATTTGCTACTGTATCGTACACACACACTTTTGTCGATCCAAGTGGATAGATGTGGATGGATGGATGAATGAATGAACCTGAAATGCATGAGATGTTTATGCTCTACCTCTGCAACCGTTCAACTCGAGTGAGACTGGTTTGAAGGTCAATTTCTCTACCGGAAGAATTACGTCTTCGTATTTCCATTGAATCCTTATTTTACTTTTACTTTCTGGCTCATCACAATCTCACCGTTGCTCAAAAACCACCCCAGAACGCTGTTGGGTCCAGCATCATCGACAAACGATATTCAAGATTTTAATCCCTCGCAAATGTCTCGACCCTACTCCATTCATTAAACCCCTGCTCCCTGTCCCCGTCTCCGTCTCCGTCTCGTCCCCAGTCTCCAATCCAAGCCCTTCTGCCCTGATCTCCACCCTGCCCACTCCGCATCATCGTCCTCCCCGCCTCATGAGCAACCGCCGCTTAGCTGCGTTGAGCAGAGACGTTTGGACCCCTGTCCACCTGCTAAGAGCGTTGGTCTGGTCTGTCCGTCTGCGTCTGTGTCGTGTTTTGGCGCCAGCGCAAAACAGAGCAGAGCCCAGCAAAGCAAAGCAAAGTAAAGCAAAGCACGGTTCAACCTGAAGTGGTTTTTCCTTTGCTCTGTTAATTGCTTCTTCTCTAGCAAAAGGCCCTTGCCTTGCCTTTCCTTGCCTTGTCTTGCCTATGGCCATACCCATACCCATACCCATGCCCCTCTTCTCAATCCCATCTCATCGCATCTTAAACACACCGTCTCATCACTTATGAGTTTGCTTGGTCTCGCCGCCCCCTCATTGACTCCTTGACTCCTCATCATTCACAAGTCATCACACTCCCTAGGCACCTAGACATACCATACCCATACCCGGATATTATTGTCCTGTCTTGGGTCTAAGCTAGGTAAACGAGGCCCTTCCCGTTCCTTCCCCTCCCCCATGATCCTGATCATAATCCTACCTACTACCTAACCTTACGTTGCCTTACCTTGCACGCCCATGTACCATCAACCATCAACGCTTGGGTTATAAGCCACGCTGCCCTCCCTCACGCGCGCATCTGCATACACGCCTGGTCTTGTCTTGTCATCCCCATCTTTTTAGTTCTTGTCCGGCCTAGAGCTCTTGAACCGTTTATTACTCGTTTTGTTTAATCCTGCACCGCCCTTTGTTTCTCCTCATCCCGCTTGCACCGCTTGTTGGTCATTCTTAAATATCCATATCCCTTGGGACGCTGCTCAACATCAATTCCTTCTTACATCTCCTTCATCCATAGACACAACGTTGTTTCCCATAACACGGTCCCCTCTACATTTTTTTTTGGGAGCTTGTATTCACCACATCTGTTTTACATACGACTGGGCACCGACTAGCTTCTACCTTGGCTCATTGGCCGCCGTCATTGTTTTTTTTTTCCTTCGACATAGCAATCATTAACAACCATGCCCGCAGCTACTTCGGATAGACCTCCCCATTCATCAAACTGGGTAAACGCACACGAGAATATCTATTATCGTCCCCGCAACAAGAAGAGAGCAGCATTGGCCGCTGCTAGGTTACCAGCACCGCCAATTCGGGCACGACGTTCCCGTCCGCAAGCTATTCATATTGTCAGCTACCCAGCAGGTTACGTTCCAAGAGAGCTACGCCCTGAGAACCAACCCTCATCTCCACCAGCAACAGGATCACTGGAATCCCGGCCAGCAACTTCAGGTCAGACAAATTCCTCAGATTCCGGCAACGGTATTCGAAGGTCGACTTTTGGTATCCGAGGACGAAGTGAATCTTTTAGCCAGGGAAACGCCGAAAACTCCTCCATTCGACGACCAGTATTTGAAAAATTCCGCGGAGTGTTCTCCTTGTCCAGCACAAGTACCTACACCAGCAGCAGTAGCCAAAGCAACAGCAACGGCAGCAGCAATTACGAGGCGCTCGCGTCAGCACCGACATCGCCTCTACCATCGGACCTGGCCGCAGAAGCAACGAATTCTAGTGGTTCTTGTGTAGCAGCATCATTGATCGATAGCGCATCCACTGCCCCAAACTTTGATTCTGCTTGTGCTTTTCCAGTCTCAGTCTCAAGCTCTTACGAGCAAGTTGGAGCTAAGCCGCCATTGCCGTTTCCATCTGGCGCTGATCGCGCGACTCAGCAGTCCACGTCCAGTACCACCAGCACGAGTACCAGTAGCAGAGAGAGTGCTACCGCTATTAGTGGCAGTGACAATTCCGCCAGCACTAACATCAACACTAACAACACCACCACGTCAACTGTGAATCCCGCTGCTACTTCCAGCGCCAGTTGCAGCGGCCACAATTGGGTAGGGGCCCAAGAAAACCAAAACCAAAACCAGAACCAAGAACAAGACCAAGAACAAGCCCAAACCCAAGACCAGTCTTTTCAGGCTTTTTGCCAATCAACCCCTCACAACCAACCAAGCCAACCAGGCCAACCCACTAACACCGCTACTGCAACGAGTGTGAGTGGACAGCCAGGTTTCCTCTCTTACCCTTCATATTCCCCGCCAGCGTATGACGTTGTCTGCCCCGGTTCCGCGGCACATGATTCCCACTTATTCCCTTTAACCTCCACCACGTCTTCAACGCACATCTCCCCAAACGCTGCCAATTCCAGCAACGTTGACATGGCTGCTCGTGCTTTGTATCCTTTAACATCGGGCACACTCACCATGACTTCACAAAATCCCAGCCGTAGCAGTTTTATGCTGGCTCGCAACTCAAAACCCGCCATCACATCCGCCGTCACAGAGGTACCGAAGCCTGTCGCTTCCGGCAGCGGCGTCACCTGTTCCATTCTGCTCGCCGAGCCAAACATTTTCCTCTCCGGTTTCGACCATGACGGTCACGGCCATCGCGAGGGTCAGGGCGGCACCGCGCTTCTTCGAGGTCGCCTTCAATTGCGCGTTACAAAAAACGTCAAGATCAAGGCAGTGCAGCTCAAACTACTCGGTCGCGCCCGTACCGAATGGCCCGAAGGCATCCCACCGCTAAAGCAAGAAGTTTTTGAGGAGGAGAGTCTGCGCACGCAGGTGCTGACTTTTTTCAACGCCATGAATGACGGTTGGGAAACTGACTATGGCAACCAATGCACATATCGTCTGAAGAACAGTTCACCCAACGGCAGCTCAACCAACCTCACCAGACCCGCGCCATCCAGTTCCTTCTCTTCACAACGCAGCAACCTGAGCGCCAGAGAAGTTAAGCGATTGTCTCTACAAAGCGTACAAGCCCGCAGCTTCCACAAGGACGACAGCCTCGTTGCCACCGCCACACAGGCCAAGGGATACAGAGTTTTCTACCCTGGCACTTACGATTATTCATTCGAACTTCCCATCGATCACCACCAGCTGGAGACGACCAAACTGCAATACGGATCGGTCAAGTGGGAGCTACATGCAACGGTTGACCGCGCCGGCGCCTTCAAGCCCAACCTACATGGTACCAAGGAGGTCCCCATCGTCCGGGTTCCTGATCAGCTTTCCCTCGAGATGTCGGAGCCAATCTCAATCAGCCGCCAGTGGGAGGACCAATTGCACTACGATATCGTTATCTCTGGCAAGAGTTTCCCCATTGGAAGCAAAATTCCTATTGCCTTCAAGCTGACACCACTGGCCAAAGTCCAGGTGCACAAGCTCAAGGTTTACGTGACCGAGTCTATCGAGTACTGGACCAACGACAGAAGGGTGACTCGAAAAGACCCTGGCCGTAAGATCCTGCTTCTCGAGAAGTCGGCTGGCAAGCCTCTTGACTCCTCATACTCTTCATCAGAGATTCGCAACGTCCGCGGCGGCGAGCTCTCTCCCGAACAGCGACGCCAGACTCGCGAGGCCGCTGCTCGTAGGCGCACGGCAGAGGCAGCACGACAAAATGTTGCTCCTACTCCCCTACCTGAGCCTTCTGCCAACCTCCTGGGTGATTTGGATCTTGGTCTCGAGAACCTCTGGGGCTCAACAGAGATCGAGGCTAATGTCCAGATCCCAACCTGCGAGATGATGGCAAAGAACAAGGAGCTGCGACTTAACCCCGATTGCAGTTGGAAGAACGTCAATGTCTACCATTGGATCAAGGTAAGAATGGTTCGCCACCTGAGTATTATCGAAGTTGGCTAACATGTGACAAGGTCGTTATGCGTATCAGCCGCCTGGACCCTGAAGATCCTACTGGTACGAAGCGCCGGCATTTCGAGATCAGCATCGACTCTCCCTTTACGGTGCTCAACTGCCGAGCAACTCACGCCAACACCAATCTCCCCGCTTATGGTGCCGAGGGTCAGGGTACCACATACCAGTCTACCTGTGGATGTCCTGACGCCTTTTCCGTCCCAACCGATACCTCACCCAGCTCTTCTACCGGGACACTTGCTGGTATCAACTCAGCAAGCACTGAGAACCTGCCTGCGCCCCCTCAAGCTGCTCATCTGGCCGGTGCGACAGGAGCTCAGCAGGAGCCTCGCCCAATTCATCTTCTGCGAGTGCCCAGTTTCAATCCTCCAGCGTTTGAAGATGATGTGGCACCACCACCCGCTGCGGAAGAAGTCGTACCTCCGCCTAGAGCGGATATTATGACACCACCTCCTCAGTACGATGTAGTGGTTGGAACCCCAAGCGTCGACGGCATGGCAGACTACTTTGTCCGCCTTGCTGATGCAGGCCTTGAGGGGCCCGATGAAGATTCAGACACTGATGCTGATGACTCACCGACCAGAATTCTCGACCGAAGTGGTCGAGTCAATGTGGCCAACCCCCGAACACCTGGAGGACGAAGAATGCCCAGCCGTAGCCTGGAGATTTCCCGACCTCCTATCCAACTCGACATGGCATCACTCCGCCAACGAGCAGCAGGCCATGTGTGAAGAGCGCTGGCCGCTTGCGTTTGGCTATGAGTTTTATAACACGTACGATATAACCGACATTATCACCAAACTTTACCAACATCAGCAATGACGTCACGACTTTCATCGTCTTCTATATCTATTTCCTTTGTAAAAATCGGTCATGTGATTGCATCGACAGGCTGGGCTCATAACCGACCACGGGATATCTTGGCGTTACACACTTGTTTCACTCTCTTTTGTTTGTCTTTTGTTCTTCCTATCTATCCTTGACAGCTCAAGCCAGGCGTTTATAGACGGAGGTGATAAAGTAGGTCGTTCTCATTGGGCCTATCTATATTTCGAAGGGGGTTGTGGTTTTTTGGATACCCTAATGAAGGACACATTGTCAAGGCATGGCCAAATGGATGCCGGTGGTTTATTTAGTAAAGCAAATTATTCTGGTCAATACGTGGAACAATTGTGTGATGTTAAGTGTCTTGTCTTGATAGGGTGAGGGCAGGTTGACCATGGACTATTGGCGGCGAGGGTTTGGTGATGATACATGTTAGATAGGAGGAGATGAATTTATTTGCCTAGATTCGGTTTGCTGTCAAGGCATATTCAGTATGTTTCAGGTGGTGATTATGTGAGGCTTGATTATCTCAGGTGCCTGGATGTTATTTATGCGGTAGCCTATTTATTGATGTTTTGTGCTATTCTGATGCATAGATTACTGAGATAGAAGAATTGTTGAGATGATTGAATTAATGCAGCACCCTATGTGTTTTATGCTGCCCATTCATAATCATTGTTATCTTGTATGTTGTCGCGGTGAATTGTAAGCGTAGGAGTATACAGAGCGAGTGAGTGAGTGAAAAGATGGTCATTCTAGGCTCCCAAAATTAACAAGTATAAAGATCCCGCAACGTCTGTGGGTTTTTAGTAAATCTACAACTCACCAAAACAACTTCTCACCACCAACACCTCTCTATCTATTTAATACCCTTACAATGACACAAGAACCAAATCTCCCCAACTTCACCTTTACCTTTGACGAGTCTGTTGCAGACTACAACGTCAATCACCGGGACTGGCTCAAGATCAACCAGAAAACATGGGATAGTATCGCAACCGGCGCTCTCGTCTTTGACTCCCAGGACCGCATCCTTCTCCTCCAGCGCGCCCCTGACGACAGCATGCCTAACAAATGGGAGATCCCCGGCGGTGCATGCGACGACGAGGACCCCTCCGTTCTGTACGGCTGTGCGCGCGAGCTCTGGGAAGAGGCCGGTCTGAAGGCGCGGCATATGAGCGGTGTGATAAACGACGGGTTCGACGGGAAGCCGGGGGCTGTGTTTACGGACAGGACGGGGAAGAAGTTCTTCTGCAAGTTCTCGTTTGTGGTGGAGGTGGAGGACGGGGAGGTCAAGTTGGATGAGAAGGAGCATCAGGATTACGTGTGGGCGAGCGAGGAGGATGTTGAGAAGGGGATGGTTGGGGAGAAGCGGGTGCCGTTGACGGGTGCTATAATGGCGAAGATTGTGAAGGAGGGGTTCAGATTGAGAAAGGAGAAGATGGGTTAAGGATTGATTTTATCATTATTATTCATACTGAAGACTATCTCGTAGACATTTTTGAGGATCTTATTCAAGTAGACCATGATAGAAACGCCGGAAGCCAAACCGATAAACACCTCGTCCAAATACTTTTGCAGTCTTGTCATTAAACTCTCATGTCATCATAACCCTCTGACCAATGTCTTCACCGGTAGAACTATCAACTAGATCTTGGTCTTGATAGCAACCCACTTCCCGATGAGCAGAGCCCTTGCAGCAAAGAAACACGCTCCACCAACGAAGACGATGGCCATCAGCAGACCGGCTAGTGCCTGTGCTCCCATAGTATCGAGCATTGAACCACTGGCAGGCAGAGCGACGAGGAGAGCAAAGCTGACGATGCAGTTCATTGTGCCTGTTTTTCATGAGCATTCATCATAGTTGGCGTGGTTGAGGGGACATACCGTAGTATCTGCCATAGTCTTTGGCCTCGCATGTTTTCCCCATACAAACTATAACCATAAGTCACCGTTCTAGACATGACAGGATAATACTTACCTGGTGTGATGGAAAGGAAAGACCCAGAGCCAAATCCCCAGATTGCTGAGAAGGCATATAGAACCGGCGCAGATGTGGTTCCAAACGGGACAAACATGGCACCCATGAAGAAAATGGTTAGGATCATCATTATAAGTAACATGTTAAAGTGTCCGATCCGATCACCGATGAGACCAGGGATGATTCTTCCAAAACAGGAGCTCGCTCCAATAACGGCAAGCAATGTGTAGCCATCCTCAGCGGTGAAGCCAGCACGGGTAGAGATGGAGGGTAACAGACCGGCGATACTGAATATGACAAACTCGAGCATGAATAATCCGGCAGTGACGAAGTTGAATGCAGGTGACTTGAATGCCTGGAGATTGAGCGCGGACCCTTTTGGTCTGTTCTGGCCGTCTGGGGTTGATCTGTGAAGACGGGTGAAGGGAATGAAGCACAGAACACCAGGAATCATCAGACCCAGAGACACGAATGCCATAATACGCATAGACCATTTCCATCCCAGAGTCGGGAAGGTAGCTCGTAACACGATAGGGAATATCACAGACCCGAAAGACGATCCCGCGAGTGCTATCCCCATCGCCAACCCTCTCCTCCTAACGAACAACTTTCCCACAACGGCCACCGCGGGAACCATGGCGAGTGCGGCACCTATGCTTCCATACACGCCGAGGCACAGCATGAACTGCCAGTATTCATCACACTCGGCCATGAAGATGAACATGGACGAGTAGAGAACCGTGCCGGCAATGCTGAGGATGCGGGGACCGTGGACGTCGAATACGGGTCCGACTTGGAGGTTGAAGACCAGTGCGAGGAAGAGAAACATGCCACTGATCCATCCTACTTCACCCTCTGTGTGGGATTGGAGTTGATTCAGACTGAGGTAGGATTGGACAGTTCCGAGAGATTGCATGAATCCTACACATGTCAGTCAGTATATCACATACGCAACGGGTAGCGAAAAAGAGGAGGGTATACCAAACGTCGGAATTAGAAAGAGAAATGAACCGAAAACACATAACCAAGCACTCTTTGTTGATTCAATATCTGTCGATGCCTGTCCTTCTACATTCGACATTGTCACCACAATCGGCTCCAAACCCGCACCGAACGTTGTCTCGGGAACATCTTGATCATGACTATTTCTCGTCACAGCCGTCATTGCTCTTCCAATAGCAGACGACACCAAGGAGGTATTGAATATATTAAAAATGATAAGTTAGTAGATGCAGAAGAGAAAGGAAAGGGGGTAGAAACTCAATTCCTATGATACAGTACAAGTCGCCCACCTCAAATACACACAGAAAGAAAAAGTCTGTGACTAACCACCGAATATACGGTCTGGACCATTTCCCTACGAAAAAAAGGACAAAAACAGAACTAGACTCTTCAGGAAGGCTAGATGAGAGCATGTCTGCATCATACTCTATTTTCTTCTTCTCTCATTTGATAGCAGTAGCAGAAGAGAATGGAAGAGACGAAAAGAAAGAAAAAAAGGTGTGATCGGACAACGAGCCGGGCGCCCCGGAGCCGGAGCCGGAGGTGTGGGAGGGGAGCTCGGTTACTTGAGGATTTCGACGATTAGACACGGGGACAAGGGGGGGGAAGGTCCGTATATCGGGAGGGGAATGTGTACGCCCTTGGACTTACATGTCAGTCATACCGTCCATCGTGATGAACCTGAATTGCAGTTGATGAAAAGAGTATGACCAATGTTTGAATCACGACGTTATCATGATTCGTATCCTACCTATGCAAGTTCACTGCACTAAATAAATCGCAGATGCATATCAGTTATACAAACATCATACACAAATTGATATTCCTCTTATCCAGCCTGAAAAGGTTGAAGAGTACCCAATTACAAAGCTATAGATATATATACACTGAAACTAACATGAAATCAGGTCAATGCCATCGGGTGTGTTGGGCATTCCATCGCCTCCAAAATTGTCAGACAAGCCAGATGTGCATGTGTTTTCGGACCGGTGAAAGTTGGTTGAAACCAGGTGCATCTGCTACCCTTTATCTCGTCACCCATAACTTGCAGCCCTGCACCTTGGTCTCACCGACCATGTTGGAACGTCTCATCTCGTCGTGTCTCATCCTTATCATGCACCTTGCTGAGCCTAACCAAACACGTCCACTCAAACTGGTCTCGTACATCCGGCAAGCAGAAAGTATGTACCACAAACAACTTTGACCGTTGGCCTCTGTAAAAAGTATACAAAAAATAATGCATGCTGTTGATATGCATGCTCGTACATGTTAAATGGAACGGGAGAGGTTGATGTCTTCTGTTCACCAGTGCACCCCCAGTTTGGTATAAATGATTCCAACTCCACCAATCATGATATAAATCGTACAAAAAAAAACACGCTCAATGCGACCGAAACCATGGCTTTTTCTTCTCACGTTACGCTGCCAAATCGGCTCCTGTTCTCAGCTTATTCTGTATGGACAACAGAGCTTTCGGCACGCGCTCGCATATGGTTTGCTTGAGCTTCCAGGCATCTGGCTTTTAGTCGAGTCACTGGCCACACTGCTGCCTTATCAAGCATCAATGCCGTGATGCGGAGAAGCTTCGCTGCGTATCCGTGATGTCCATCCATGTTCAACGCCGCCTCTGAGCCGCTCATGCCCCCGGCGAGCTCCAGGCTCATCTTGACCTCTGCTGACGAGAGTACTTCCCGGATCTTGTCTAGCAGCTTGACATCCTCTTCCTCAAGGAGCATGATGGCAGGAACCTGGCTGAGGTCGACCTGATCTTGACCCAGAATTCCCAGATAGCGACCCACGCGGTCTTGAAGTGTGGCGATCCACTCGGCCAGCACTTGAGCGCAGTCAAACGCACACAGCGCAGATTGAAGGGGTAGCTCGCAGCTCGTAAAGTCAGCAAATGTGACCCCTAGCTTGTCAGACATGGCCAGAGAATCTGCCGCGTAAAAAGCTGCTTTTCGAAGGTGCTTCTCTCTGCGTGAGATGCCACGATCCGACATGCTGCCCGGTGCTGGGTTGGATGAGCCAAAGTTCGGGTGGGTGAAGTCAATTGACGACGTCTGCTCCAGCGGTGAGTCCACCATGACAGAGCTGTGCACTGAGTCCTCCGACATGTCTGCAGTTTCCGATTGTGAGGGCGACTGCTCAGCATGCTGAACTATTTCATTGCCTCTGGAAAGCTCTTCAGCCATGCCGTCCCAATCTCGCTGCCAGAACTTCTCCTTGGAGCGTGACAAGTTCACAAATAACCTGATGTAGGCCAGATCAAGGAGCGGGATTGCATCGGCTGAGAGGGGGCCCATGCCATACGGATTCGGCCGCTCAACGCTGTGGTGAGGGTTGCTCGCCCACGCTGCTTGCCACGCCTTGAGGGCAGGCTCAATGTGTCGGTGCATCTTCTCAGTCTCCTCGTTGGTCCACACCTTGTTATGGTGCCGTTGTCGTGTTTCCCAGATGTAATTGTGAAGGGCGTTGATGAGAATCAAGCAGCCAAAGGTGCTCGGCTTGAGATCAGTCGTAACCACATCTCCCTGGTCGTTGGACATATCCCCTGGTTGCCGCCCATTGGCAGACATCCTGCGCTGCTGTCTCTCGTTCGATCGTAGCAGCTCGCCCAGGGCATCGTGAAACCACATCTTGTTGTGGTTTGCCGCCTCAATTCCGCCTCGGGCGTAGAATGTCGCCGCCGATTCAGCCGCAAAGAATTCCTCGTCGCATGGTAGGTCGAGGAAGATTTCTGAGTTTGTCAGTGCAGGCGTATGGTTGTAGGCAGATACCAGGAGGCTTGAGAGGATAAAGACCGCATAGAGTGTACGCTTGCGTTCCTCCGCAGACTTCCACCGCAGCCACTCAGCCTGGCTCGCCTCTGCTTTACCATTCCAATTTCCCTCATCCGTCATATGCACATCCTGCGCCTCGGTGCTGCTGTTGCGGTCGGGCCGGAGTAGGTCAGCTGCCTGAGCCAGGCTTACAAGCGCGGCACAATGAGTCGAGGCGATATCACTGGCAGTCTTGTCGCCGCAGTTGTGGCCATATACGACATTCAGGAGCATGGCCTGGACGAGCCACACAGGTGTGTGGACAGCGTCCTCACCGGGTCGAGGGCTATGGTCAGTGGGTGTGTTGCGACGAATATCTGCTTTTCGAACATCGGCCTTCCGCCGTTCTTCGAGATAAAAGAAGATCATCTTCTTGGCCATCTCAAAAAGCTCTCTAGACTGAGCATGCTCCATCTCATAGAGGGCGCCAATCGCGGCCATGGACAGGATCAGGCAACCACTACCACCTACACCAAAGCGACTATTTCGACTATTCGACGGCACAGACATCTCGAAGGACAATGTTGCAACATGAAGGAAAGGGAGATGAGGATGGAAGTATGTAAGATAGGCACTGACATAACGTTGGAGATCCGCCGTACTGGGCAAGTTAACAGTCCCGGCAGATTGGGAGAGGGAAGACTGAGGGGAGCCCTGAGAAGTAAAGGAATATTTACGACCACCAAAGGGCAGGCACTGGGACAAGGTGTTCACAATAGCACTCCGAGTGGCATCCGTAATGGTATTTACGGGAGAAAGGCCGTGGTTCCCACCATGGAGCGACGAAGGCGTCTCCGGGCCGGCGTTAAAGCCAAGAGCCTGGTTCATACTTTGCGCGTTGAGCCCCGGCACCACGGAGGGGCTCAACGAGTTCAGCGAAGGTGGAGGCGTAGAGAAGTAAGGGTCATTGATCTTTTGAGTAGCTGGCTGAGGTGATAACGGGGCCCCATTAAGGAGATCCGGAAAGACTGAACCATTCAGATCCATCGCAAACGGGTTCGGCATCTGTGGAGGTCCCATCACGGAGGGTTGCCACATGGTACTCGTCCCGGCCGGTGCGGGATGATTCGACCCATCCAACATAACATCGCTAATCCCACTCTGACTCGTCGTACTGATCGCGGACGGACTAGACCCATCAACCACATTTTCGTTCGTGTTAAAAGACATCTGATGCTCGAAACCAGTCAACCAGTCAAAATTATCGTCAAGGGCTTGGCTCGTCGGCATTTCATTCATGGGCTGCCCGTACGGCGAGGCCTGTTCCAAGACCATCGACTGCGGTGAGTCATTATAGTGCAGGGCATTGGGGTTTATGGTAGAGCCTGGCCCAAAGAGCAAACCTTCAAAATCGAACTCGGTGTTAAAGGCGCTCATGGGAGGCGCTGTCCTGAGACCATTAACGAAATCGAGGTTACCAAGGGCGCCCGTCTCGAGCTTGGGGATACCAGGCTGCATAGCACGGTGGCCCATGGCCGCAGACATGCCACCAAACATGTGGTCCAAGTTATGAATTGGCAGACCAGCGAGACTTGGGTGCCGGCTGTGAGTGTGAGTGTGAGTATGAGCATGAGTAGGAGGCATGCCGCGAGCAACCGAGGCGTTGGCAGCGGCCATCATCTGCATGGCAGTCCCGTCAATGTGACTGATGGTGTTGGCTCGAGGCCGCATCGAGTTGGCAGCAGCATTGTTAGGAACGTTGTTGGTGTTGGCATTCGCGTTGACGTTGGCGTTGGCGAGATTCGTGCCGGCAACGCTGTTCTTACGAGCTCGGCTCTGACCGGGGGCAACTCCGGTTGTGGACTCGCGACGGTTGCGAGGACGGGAGGACGGCGTTGATGTCTGGTGCAGCTTCTGCTGGTGACGCAACAGGAGATCACGGCGGGCAAAACATCGAGCACACTCTGGGCATTCGAAGGGTTTCTCCTTGGT
The DNA here is from genome assembly GCA_013623535.1 of Fusarium penzigii. Classification (NCBI taxonomy): domain Eukaryota; kingdom Fungi; phylum Ascomycota; class Sordariomycetes; order Hypocreales; family Nectriaceae; genus Fusarium; species Fusarium penzigii. Next base: position 86,467 of record JABFFC010000269.1, on the reverse strand, counting down.
ATGGGAGCGCTCGTGTCGCTTGAGATGTTCCAATCGGGCGAAGGAGCGCTGGCAAGTGCCGCAGACGTGAGGACGAGGCTTGTCCGTCTTGGGAGGAGGGAAATTGGCAGGAGCCTTTGTGTTGACGGTTATGGTGGACGCTGGCATTGTCAACATACAGAGCTGAGGGAGTATCGCGGGCGGTGGAGGGGTTATCGGGTTCAGGAACATGAGGGGCAGTGCCGGTGACGGCGGGTTTGCTCACCAGAGTCACCGTCGGTGGTGGAGGGCGCATTACCGACGGCGGCGTTGGACTGGGCGGAATTGGACATGGCGAGGGAGGGACGCGATACTCTGACGCCAGAGTCGTTAATTACCATGGCAGAACCGTAAAAAGCGCGAGGATGAGCGTGGCTTTGTGCAAGGAAATAGGCGCTGCTTTGTATTGTATTGTGTTGTGTTGTTGGGGAGCAGGCAATTGCGTCGTGGGGCAGGAGATTTGAGCGACCGATTGAGCGATATGGGAGGGATGGCGGGGAGGTTTTGGGAGCGCTGGGTCGTTTGTGTGGTGGGGGAGGGGAGATGATCAGAGTCTCAGACTGAGACGAGAGGGACGTATTCTGTTGTCGACAGTAGCATGCTATTCAGACTAAGGTAAATACAAACAAAAGCGGATGGAACTGAACAGTAGATGTCGAAGTAATTCAGATTGTTGTCAAGATCAAGAGCATATCGGCGAAGCAGTAACTGCCTGAGGAAAGAAAGATGAAAGGTAATCGTAGGACGGGAGAGGGAGGAAGAAAGGTAGGTAGGCGCCGAAACAAGCCCTGTGAGAGATGGCGAGAAAGAGAGCCCGAGCAGGGGACACCGTGCGCCACACAGTGAGTAATGGCCGAGCAGGGGTATTGGCGGGTACGTACCACCACCCTGTCGGAGGCTGGAGCAGCCCAATGATGGTGGCAGCCCAGGGCATGGGACATGCCATGTACGGTGTGGTTCGGAGCTAAGGTACGTACTCTGGTCGTAACTCATGGATGTTCTGGCCTGTCTGGGGCTTGCTTGCATTCGTACAGGCCAGACCCTCGCTGGAGATACGTTAGTGGTTTGTTGGTCAGGTCAGAGAACGGGAACAAGTCAGGCCAGGCTGGTCTGCTCTGGTGTTTATCGTTAGGGGTAAAGCATAATGTCTCCAGCTGTGATTTATTGCTGACAGTGAATCACATTGACTGGCCTGGTTTGTTGTGCTGGGAACGGGAATATCTGTTCCATGGTAACACTTCAATGACATGCTGTCTATTCCTCACAATTCACTATCGACTGTTCTACCCTGTCGAGCCCCCCCACCAGGCAATGCTTTGTTGGCTGGGCTCTGTGATGATCCTACTGATTCCTTGTCTTGAACGGTTAAAACCCCCAATTGTCCGGCTTCCCTGCCGTAACCGACGAATCTTAGTGGTCGAGGCTGCTAGACTCGACGGAAGTACCTCATGCTTCAACCCTTTGTGCATCTGGTGATGGGATCGTCCAGGGTCGCTCGTCGCAATATCTCCAGAGGCGCCATAACAGAGACAAGGCACGTATCAAGAGATCCTGGCATGCCTTGTTTGCAGGGATTCTCATGAGCTTACAGAATGGATTATTGTCGTCACCTGAGCAAGACTTGAGACTCAATACCTCAATACTTGCATTAACAAGTCAGAGCTGACATGCGCCAGTTTACATACCTCCAATGACAAGTAGCTAGCCGGTAGAGGCAGTTGGTCGACATGGGCATCAGGTAAGGTAATTTATTTATCAGCCAGCACAGGACCTGGTCAAGGTTATCGCCGTCCTTCAAGTTAACCTCCGTATAGAATGTCTCGGACACTATCGCAGCGTCGTAGTGTAGGACGAGCCGTTGCTTGCACTCCCGGAGCACCTTGATCCGCTGTGAAATGTCGTTATTGTGGATGCTCGCCGCGCAACCACTTTTGCCACGGTAATTATTCCCAGAGGATAACACTGTAGATGGTCGCTCAGTCTTATCACTGGCATCAATTCCAGACCATGACGAACTACTGACCTGGTGTAGTGTGGTTTTTTCTTTGAAAGACTGCGCGAACCCTACGAAATGCTTTGCCACAGTCAGGACCTTGAAATTCAATCGATGGCAAGCTACGATGCAGTGGTGGGGTGAAATGACGACGGGCCTGCAGCTGTTGAATGCAGGAGAGCATGTCGATGCTACCACTGATTGAGTTACTGGCAAGGAAGATAATAACTGAAAAGCACATGGCCACGCTATGGATGATTCCCTCCAACCCTCGTATCAGTACAGTACAAGTACAGTACAACGAAGGGCAGTAGTTCGAGGCTCTGAAGTCCTGAAGTCTAAAGCCAACGGAAACATGACAGGGTTTGTCTGTCGTTCTTTCAACCTCTCTTACAGTAGCGTATCCACCACGTAAAGTATTGGCGCTGGTGTTGGCGGCTTGCTTTGACGCTCTCGGCATGATAATCCTCGAGTCTTTCTCTTCCCCTTCCCCTTCGTTTCGTTCCGTTCCTGTGAGACAAGACCCGCCCTCGAGTACAGTAGCCAAGTTGCAGTACCTTTGAATAGATCCAGAATCACCGTTTCCGGGCTCGCGCTGTTTCCGGTAGCTCCTCAGTCCTCACAATCATTCGTCGTATTTTCCAGGCGCTTAATCTCACTGGAACACGCTGGGCGTCGGGCTTGGAGGATCAACGTAGGATTGGACCAGTAGCTAATCCACTTGTCGGGCTGCAGAGCTCCCAATTTGGAACTCTCGTGACAATGGTTTTTCTAATGCCTGCGAGTGTTGTGGTAAGCTGTAACGGAGTTAGTTATGCGTGGACGAGAGGTATGGGGGCCTGGATATTGGAGGTGTTCTCTCGTTTCTCAACTGGAACTTGTTGAACGGTGCATGGTAAAATGACGTGCAGCTGCGTACAGTAGCTTCACTCTCCTTGTCCAAGCATTCTAATTATAATTCCTTCTTTTGAAGAAGACAAAATGGATGAGTTAGCTGACGAGACTGCCGGTCATACTCTTCAATTTTCTTTCGTTCTAATATCACCTTTACATTATTGCAGCCCCGTAACTGGGCAATGGAAAGAATTGGTTGCGAAACTTGCAATTTTAGTTTGTCATGAAGGGATGGGATGATCAGAGGCTCTGCTCCCACACATTGGTGGTCTCATTTGACAGCCGCATCGACATGTTTTTTTATTGTAGTCCAAGCCTCATAGGTTCATTAAAAGAACTTCTTACTTCGTTATCTACTAGTAAATCACGTTTCTATTTTGCTATGGATTCCTCACCGCAATTAACTATGTGCTCAGAACATTTCTTAACCCTTCCTTATTCGGTTGATAGGGATTGTTATCGCTTGCCTCGCCTCTTAGCGTAGATACAAGAGATGCCTTCAATCACCACTAGCATAGCAACTTCAGCGCATCATAACTTCGTCTTGAACGTTGATAGTGTTGTCAGTATCATTCGATTTGATCCGAAGCAAATAATACACGTTCACTCTCGACGTTAGTTCACTTCCCACAAGATCATTGTCTTGCCTTACGAATCTTACGACAGGCAGACTTGACTATCCACAGATCGTGATAGAATAGCAAATCCCTCAAGCTAGTCCGAGTTCCGCCAAATGTCCAATCCTACCTTTCCAAGTGGACTCATTCTGTTTCCACGAATTTGAATCTAGCTAACCCTTAACATGGGGCAGTTTATGCAACCACAAAACATCTGTCCTCCTCGGCATTCACCTCATTTTTGCCGAATCGGACTTCATTGGAGCAAATTGCCCATTTTACATTGCTTCGAAAATCAGCAAAAAATAAAAATAAAAATAAAAATAAAAATAAAATAGGAAAGAATCATCAGATGCCAGATGCACGACACGGTCTCTATCAATAATGGCAGGAGCTCCATTACGCCACCCAAGGTTCGATAATGCTTTTCCAGAGCATTTTAGTGATGCTAGTGTCCTCCAATCTCGAGGACAAAGGACCCGGACCCATCCGTGGGACCGTGCGTTAGCCTCAGCTATCACTGTGCACCGTGCACCCTTCCGCTGCACCTAGCACCTTACCCACTGCTAGTGCTTCATTGGGGCATGGGGCCGTATGACTTGATTGACGATTCACACTCTTCAATCTACCACAAACACGGCATAGCAACACCCAGCGTAATCAATTCACTTGGACTTCCACGTATTTTTCAAGGGACCTGGAGTTAACGGGGCCACCGTGATACGACACCACCTCAAGATGCAGCACAGTAGGAGGACTTTATGATCCACTCCAAAGCACGTTCAAGGGACCAAGGCTTGGCTCGATATGGGATCGACGAATCGTATTGCTTGGTTGCGGAAGTGACCAGGATAACAGCATCAAATCTTTGAAGAATCCAATGACTAGGGTCGTAACAGCGACTACTCTACCGTACATGGTATTCAAGCTTGCCTGGGCCACAATAGAAACGCCGCTATCTGCTTCGATCTTGCTAGCGCCCAGTTTGAAGAAGCCCAGAAATGCGCCGCTTGCGACTCTTGCTCCAGGCTTCTTCCGTTGGCTGTCAAAATAATCTTGACTCAAGCCTCAAATCAATTCATTAGGCATTTAACGCTCACCGCCAGATCGCCCTGACATTTGGGACATGAAAGAGCATCCACAATTGAGCTCGTCGCGGCCGAGAGTGTTCATCGCACTGTCGCCTCACTCCGAGACCGCTGGGCCACCATGGCGTCTAGACGAGCACGAATGGGGTTTCGACGGCATGGACTCGACCCTGTCCAACACACCACGTCGCTGCTGCAGTCACAGGACATTTGCTTCAAGCCGAGCTAAACAGGAAAGGTGCTTTCTTTTGCCCAACAAAGCAGATGCCCTTGTTTCCATGGGTTTTCAGGCTACAGGTAAGATGCACTTTTCTACATGGACTTATCTGAACCATGTCTGTAATGAGCAGTCATCTCACCGAGGATCCAGGAACATGTCTGATATGGGTATGTTTTACCTGATTAGAATGTGGTTTTGTTACTAACCATGAGTTGCGCCTTGTTGGATATATGCAACCCTTGATTCCGAAGGCCGACATCTGCTATCATCTCAGTCGACGTATGGCAGCTTGCAATACTCTCAGCATTCTCGTCTTGCATTCTTTTGATGCACGATTCAAACCCAGCCAGCTTTTGAGATCTTCATTGCCAGTCAAGACTTCATCCTTACACCAGTTTACCAGGTGGTGTCAGCAGCTTTATCGTTTCATGTTCAGATCTGCCCGTTGGATTGCGAGCCTCTCCAACTCGTGACGGCTCCCAGACTAACCATGTCGACCCCTGGCCCTGCCCAAGCCTATCCACTACACAGCCCCCTTCATAAACCCAGTTGTATCACAGTGAGTGGGGTGGTGGGATGTGTAGCCTGGTATTTGAAATGTTCATGGTCGCCAATGAGCCGTCAGCTTCGTCTGGTTCATTTCACGTCCAGATATCGTCAATTGGAACTGGGCTGCTTGGATTAGACCATCATGTCTTTATCTTTGCAGGGCCTCAATATGTATCGGCTCTTTACGTATCGCGACCTCTGATCTCACAACAACCTCGCCAAAAACTCGAACGTGAAACTGTCTTTCCAGTAACCTTCAAACAAGCTGTGGAGTACACTCCACCAGCTTGACATTTGGATAGTATCGTAAAGGGCGGGTAAAACATCCTACCATGCAACTCTTCACGATCAGATATTGCCTGATCTGCTCCTGAGCATTCTGGGGTAACAGCCAAGAACCCTGCCTGAACCAGAATGGGTCCGACAGAAGCATTTGAACCAACTCGATGAGATTATCATTGATCCAAGCGTCTGCAAATATGCATGAGCTGCCTGCCTACAACGGCACTACATGATGGAGTTGATATTACCTCGCGGAATTTCTCCAATAAGGCTTTCTCTGAACCATGGTGGCATGTCCACTAGCCTACAATTCGTGCTGAGCCCTGGTCCTGGGAAAGGTGTGCTACTCCAAATTAAAGGTTGGAGTTTAGGCCCAGGTCCAGGTCCAGCTTCCCAAGCTCTGCTTGAATGTCGGCGGACGACTAGCACCGTCAGACCTGCTGAATCCTAGCTTCGAGACGACACAAACCTCCTGGAATCCTAGCATCAAAAGAGGTCAGGTGCACCGAGACCCACAGTTGGTTAGAGATTGGTCGTTGCGACATGCAGCCACCTCAGATTGCCTGTCGATTTTAAGCCGCCGCTATTCGTCCAAGAATCCGTAAAGTAACCCAAAGGAGCATTCCGTTATCATGGTGTTTTTTTCGCTCTCAGAGTTGTCAAGTCATTATGACGACGCGCGTACTTCGCTTGCTCACAAGTGCAGTCGACAACAAGGCTTCTTAACCAGGCGGTCAACATGACGTGCGTTACGGTGGTTCTAGGCAGCCTGATATTGTTTGCAGAGGCTCAAGTTTCTGAAGTTGCTCAGCATCAACACTCTTGTCGTTTCAGGAACTGTGCGCCAATTCTCCAGTGCTGGAGGGTTCAAGTGCAAGTGCGAGATGGGTTGATGTGTGTGTGTGGAACTCGGTTCGGATGAGCTCACTGGCCAAGGGACATGCTCTCTTCCACGTTTTCCCTCTTGCTTCACACCCTCAGCGATGGTCTAGTCCCTGCAGACCATTGCTCAGAACTTCTTTCAAATGCGGACTTTTGGGCGTACTCAAGCCACGAGATATCTCATTGGTTTGCGCTGTTCATGGCATTTCCGCACAGTACGGTCTTGATGTCCTGGAGCAGCAGCCTCCAGGACACCGTGCTTTTTCTCGACTACCCCAAAAACGTTTAGTGGGAGCCCCAGGATGTCTGTCCAGAGTCGCAATCTGGAGCTCGCCCTGGTCTGGGGAAAGGAAGGCCACTGCGTTCACTAGGCCCCCTGGCCCTGGGGTCCGGAGGTACACCATCTATTATCGAAATACCATCTCCCATCCCTGATTACCCCGGATTTCCGATTTTTGGAAGGCCGCACACCAAATCTCCTTGATTCATGAGCCCGATGAAATTGCAGTTAGAGGTTTAATAGCGGCTGTTCTCTGCGCCCTCGCGGCGACGCTGTGTCAAGACGAGACTGGTTGGGGCAGGTCCTCCGGATGTGTCGGTACTGCCAAAAGTCCAGGATTCCAAGTCCCTTTGAACAACCCATGCGGAAGCTCGGCAGAAAACGCGTAGGTTTAAAGTACGCGTCAATGAAGACTCGTTGACAGGAGCCTCACTTTCGTCGCTGACGTGTCTCGCCTGGTCACGAACAATTATTCGTACTTGGCCATTTTCCAAGTTTGTGAGAATACATGGTCGTGCTCTGAATGTTAACTTTGGCTGAGAGGTCATTTTGGATGGCTGTGATGGGCATGCGGCTCTTGACCGTCTAGTCCAGTGGCGTGGAAACGTTCGGTACTCAGAAATACTGACTGGATTAGGCGCTGTTGCGGGGATTTTGCAAGTATCCCAAGTATCTGGAAGGTAGGTAGCGATCATTTCGATGTTCGTAAAACACAAACTAGCACAAGTTTGTCGAACAAATTTTATCTGGTAAGACAGCACGAAGCTACCCCCTGGTTAATAGTATCAAAGCTAATTTCTAGTTAGCTTTGAACACAGGTCATGCTCTTGCCTGAGAATGATTAAACACTGTGAACGGCGTGATAAGTTTTGGACTTGCCAGAGCCTAAATTCTATTCTGGCGGTTCGAACTGATAAACCAAAACACCTTAGAACAAGTCGGCCCATCTGTCGATCTCCTCGGCTACAGGTTTGAGCCGGCGTACCAGTCCTATTTTAACAAGGTAGCTACCGTAACCGTATTGAACACGAGAAATTACAATTTGCGTATGGCTTCCCGGTGAGAATACAGCCTTCAGCAGTCTTGCTCTGTGGCGCGGCATTTGCAGCCACACTTGAGATGATGCTCGACGGCATCACACCTGAGTACTAGTTTTCACTGGAAGCGCCTTGCTTAGCTTGCTGTAGATTGCAGTAGACAAGGCCAGCACTGGTGGTCTTGAGGCCTCGGCGATTCTTACTTTGCTAGACTGGCCGTGAATATGGGAAGCAGTACGGAGTATTTCAGGGGGGCAATTGGCAAATGAACTTGGTTCCGAAAAACGCGGAAAATGTTCCATGAGAGCTGGAACCGCCGGATGTGGCTTGTCTAATCGATTTCGTTATGACTCTTGTCAAGCCTCGGGTGATGGTGATGAGCGGCAGCGATGGTTTGTGCAGTACCCATGAACTCAGCTCCAGTGCAATTCAATTGCTGGGTAATCATTGGGTAATCCACGGTATGTGTTGCCATTGAACTCAACTACTGACAACCGTACAATAAACAAGCAGACAGGTCGACTTTAGGTTCCTTTCCAAGTCGGACCAGGCCTGGACGTTCGGCCCTAGCTGCCTTTTCTTGTTTTCTTGAGGCTCCACCAGCGGATCAACATGGCCTTGTACTGTCCAGTACAATATTAAATCATGTCACCCATTCTAGCACGCCAGAAAGATGGGATCTACATTACGGAGGGTGGCGGGCACACAGTACATGTACGTGACTGGAATATTTGTGAAAACTTGGTTACGTTTCTTTTTTTTTTTTTTTTCTTTCTTTTTTTTTTTTTCTCCCTCTCTTCAGGTCATCGAACACAGTGCTGTGGCTAAGGAATTAAACGTTGATAATGATCAGCAGGGTCCTGGCCAGGTTTCGGCAATTAAACTGGCAATTCAAGTTAGGGCTTTTCCTTTTATTTTTCCCGGAACCTTTTATTGTCTGGTTAATAATGCCTTGGTTGACCGAGAATAACCACGGCAATGGAGGTGGTATGACAGGCAGCGTGATTAGAAGATTCATGAGCAGACAGGGCCTGATACTGCAGGAATTGGCCCACGATGACGATGGCTTGGTTGTTCACAAGGGGGCTTTTGCTCCCCCTTGTTTGTTGACATGAGTACTATTCCGGGTTGACCAGCCTGACGATCTGCGTTTTATGAACCATCTTTGTTGATATATGACGGTAGAATTGAGGGAATTGTTCTCTCATTTCACTGTGTATAGCGTTTGCAAGGGTTCGAGGTAAGGAGATGTGATAGTTTATATCTCAACCTTTTAGCCACAGACGTTGCATGTTAGGTGTGACTATGACAACTGTGGAAGGTGTCAAGTACGATGCGCCAATGATTGTGCCGGCCTGATTTTATGGTACCGGGTAGGCGGCTTTTTATCACATGTCCCCAGGTAACTTTGAAGGGACAAGAATAGAATAATGAGGATAATGAGGATAATGAGGATAATTATAGCCGTACAGGCTTCTCGCAAGACTTTCCCTCTCGAAGGGAGTACCGCCACTATACCACTACTACGTGACGTGACAATGAACTGTGAACTTGTGTACAAACCAACCGTCAACTGTAGCCGAGCTGTAGCTCCCTGACGATGCAGGTCGAAGTGGGTATAAAAGGATCCTCTATTTCCCTCGCAAGCAAGCAATCACAGTGGATCTAAAAGGAGACAAGATGAAAAGGTCCGTCAAAGGGCTTCTAGAACCGGGACCCAGTGGGTGAGAAACCAATGTGTGACTCACACTTTCTGCTGTTTTTGAAACCCCCCGTTTACGCAGATCCGCAACCTGGGCGCCGTTGGATTTGAGTTATTAAGAGAATGCGGCCCGAGGTTGACGAGGTTTGCGCTGTTGGACTACGTGGGGGTTTTTTAGCGAGTTGACGGGTTTGGAGCTATGATGATAGTGCTGATTTAGTAGCAGTAGGGCATCACCGCCTGCTTCGATTGCTGGTACTGTAATGAATAGTCTAAGAAGAATTGTTGACGTGAAAAAAAAAAAAAAAGTGCTTGGACTTCGATGTTAAGCGTCCAGTACTGAAAAGGCATTGAGCTCCTGTGGGGATGCTTGTCTTCAGGTGCATCACACCCCGCCAGTTCAAGCAGCTAATCTCTTTCACCAACTTTCAACAACACACATATTCACCAACAAGCCATCAAGAGTCGGGAACAAGGACAACACGGAATAAAATGGCGATGACCTCACGAAGCTGACACCCCAAATATCTACCAGGGGTGAGAGTCCTTCCGTAAGCCCAGCCTTGTCTGAACCATGTGCTGCCCCTCCATTGGCGACAAAGAAGCCCTACGTCATGAGCTCACTCTTCCAAGGTTGGTGTTAATACACGAGCTGATTCCAAGTTCTTGATGGCGTCTTGGTTGTATCTAAAGGTATTTGTTTATGTGAGCTGCTCTTATGTCGTCGTGAACTTTGGCCATTAGTTTTATCAATCTACATCAATCTTTTTGTTTTCGTGTAGAAAAGAGAGAATAATCGTTGAGGGCTACACTCTTGGTGCCACATATCAAACCACTACCCAGTCACCATCATCTACTACGTCGTACCATAACACCAAGGTCCTCCAACCATGAAGGCTCTCTCCCTACCATTACTTACACTTTTGGTTGGACTCGTTGCCGCACAAGACGTTGTCACCATCACAGCCGCTCCTACTATTCCCTCCAATGAACCAGAATGGGCTGATGATGATGCCTTCACAAGTGCTGTTCTCAACAGCACCAACACTTATAGATCCGAGCACAACGGCACGGATCTAAGCTGGAACACTACTCTTGAGGAGTTCGCAACAGACTACCTTGACAGCCTGGATGACTGCGAATTCGAGCACTCTGGCGGTCCCTATGGCGAGAACCTCGCCATTGGGTACCCCAACGTGACTGCCAGCATCGAGGCATGGGGCGACGAGCGTGAGGAGTACGACTTTGATGACGCAGAGTTCAGCAAGGAGACGGGCCACTTCACGCAGCTTGTGTGGCGTGACACGACGGATGTAGGGTGCGGGAGGAAGCTGTGCGGCGAGAGAGGGTGGTACCTCGTGTGTGAGTACTCGCCGAGGGGGAATGTGGAAGGACAGTTTGAGGAACAAGTCGCTGATCAGGAGGGCGACGGTGTGAGGACGAGACCAAAGATGGCGTTGGCGATGGTGGTTGTTGTGGGATATATGGTGTTTGGTATGTGATGATTGGGATGTATTGGATGGGAGTTTGATACCATGCTGGACATGGATGCTGGGATTTCTTTTGCATATGTGTTCAAGATTGATGAGTTATTTGTTACAATACCCTAGAATATCATATATTTGTTACCGAGATGGGCTCCTTGCAAAGGTGAAATGCAGCATGATGGATGAGTAGTGTAGGTCATTGTCCATCCCATGCTCTAAGTGAGCAAGTGAGTACATAAATTCCAATCATTATTTAGCCATGTATGTAAGCTTTATTGAAATGGCTCGTATAAAATCGTGAGTTTATTTCATAAAACACACGAATAGGTAGGCTTAGCACGATGTAATTGCCTCCGAATGCCTAATCTGCTATAACCTGGGAATGAGTCAAGACCTAACCCGTTGATTGAAGTATCCTGGACGGCTTGACAATCAGGACAGGTCGCCGGTCACCTTTGAGAAACCTCAAGATAGCCAGGAAGGCAAACTCTGAAATAACCAAGAGCGTCAAACTTCTGTCTGCAACTTATGTCAGGGTCGAATTGTGAACGAAGTCCCGGACATCTCGAGATATCTGGAGAAAGCAGCTCAAGGGTAGGTGGGTATGAGGCTGTACTGGAACAGCATCACTTGTACCACACTTCTCCAAGGATTGACAAGGGAGAGTGTTTTCAAGACTTCTACAAACTCAATATGCCAGAGGAATTAGACCATCAGAAATGCATCTTAACTCAACAGAACAGGCAAACAAAAGTACGCCTGAACTCAGTGTCGATGGTGGAAGCATGATGCGGATAAAAGTTTCTCCGCTCCACCGAGATTTTGGTTATGAGTATGGAGCTCCCACCTCAACTTGCGACAACAGAATCGCGGTGATCGAATCCAAACTACCACGACCGTAACTCTCGCATTTCCGCCTACGAAGATCTTCTCGAAACCGGAACTCCCTTCTCCTCTCCCCTAACCTTTGAAATGACTGGACGCGGCGGTGGCGGCGGTCGCCGAGTTCTTCTCCCTCCCATGTAAATATCCGACCTTTCATCCCCGATGGATGCGCAAAGTTTTGTGCTCATTGATCATATGCTAATGTTCTTTGGTTACAGTAACTTCATTTTCAAGCTTCTTCAATCAGTAAGTTCTGCGAGACTTTCGTTGCTGCGCGAATGACGACACATGGACGATCGATGAAAGGCTCGAGATACACGATAATAAGGCTGGTTCGAGGAATTGTGAGCTGGGGTTACTCGAAACAACTTTATCTCTGCGTTCTATGCTATGGAATGCTTAATTATGGTGTCATGCGAACGAGCTTTCATCATGATACTGAGAGATGCCTTGGACGACGTTTCGAAGTCATGCCAGGAACGATCGTGAGCTTTCACCGAGGGTGTTCAAAATGGCCGGAGACGTTATCATATCCATCGAACCTTTTGTCGACTGAACCTCGATCCCGCGCGTAGCAAGCAGTGTTGTTTATGAACAAGTACTGACATTTCTCAGCATGCCACTGTCAGCGTTTGGCTGTACGAGCAGCTTTCAATCCGAATTGAGGGCAAGATCCGAGTCAGTAGATTCAATCCCAGTAAAGAATTCTGCTAACTATCTCCAGGGCTTTGACGAGTTCATGAACCTGGTCATCGACGATGCCGTCGAGGTCAAGCAAATCACCAAGACAAACGACAAGGAAACCCGAAGACCGCTAGGTACGTTCTCTCATTCCGGGCACCCACTCACTATTCTAACATCCATCACAGGTCAAATTTTGTTGAAGGGTGATAACGTGTCATTGATCCAGAGCGTGTCTGGTTGAGGAACGTCACTGAGAAAGGATGCTTAATACGAAAGACCTCGTGGGAGGAAGATCAGAACATGAATAAGGATACTATACCAAAACGACTGGCCGATTTGCTGGTGGACGAGGCGTTGGTCCGGATATTATGAAGCAAAACTCGATGTTCATGGCTGGGTCGGTTAAGAGCACACAGCATAAGACAGGTGTCTAGAGGTGTGCACAAAATCAATGATATTCGTCGCAGCAGTTATGGTTCTATTCATGTCTGCTTATCTTTCCCACGTAAATGCCATTGCACGACATGTTTTCGTGTTTGTCTCTTCAACGTGAAGATAGTCATGTAGGCAACGATTCTACGTTGCAAACAGCTCACAGGAGGGCTATGTCATGACCCAATGATAATGAGAGGGGGAATATATCATCTCTAGCATTTCCATTAACAACCGTTGGCGCCTTGACCTCGTACCTAACCATAGACCTTCCCACTCTGACCCAAAGAGCCATACACATCCTCGCAACAAATATCGAACCATGCACCACTGCACATATCCATCCATATAAATGCCCAGATGAGGGGTCTATCAGGCAACGATCAAGAAACATCATGTGTTGCTCTCCCTCATGTGGGTTGAGCGCCCGTGCCGTCTTCCCCGCGTGATGTAAAAGCCAATGAGATGGGTAGAGGGTGTAGTTGTGGCTGCAGGGACTTGGATCTGTGGAAGGTCTTTGGGAAGCCAAGGCAATAACGTGATTTCTTGAGGCTGAGGGTGTAGGATGTGGTCTGGGTTCCCCAGGTTTTACGAGTTAGCTTCTACTACTTTCGCCGAGTGTTTGATGGATGGATAACTCTGTTACAAGCGCAAGTATGGCTGATGCAAGTCATCGGCCTGGTTTGCGTTAACATCATTATGCAGTAGCAGCCTTGTTCACTAGATGGTCTGGACCGTAGTGTTGCCAGACCATCAGACCTTCATCATGGGACAGAGCTGACCGACTACCTGGATGTCGGTGAAAGATGGAGTTAATTACTTATGGGTACTCATGAGAGTTTCAGCCTCGAATACCTGAGGGTGTAGTGATTTGCCTCGTTGCCAGTCTAGAAGACGAGTTAGTTGGGTAACTCGTTCTAGAACTTCTAGGGACGATGACTCGGTTCGACTATGATGATGGATATTTCCAGAGGCATGTTGAAGCTCACAGCTAGACCCCACTATGATGATTAGCAAATACGAATAAAGAGTTGGTCAAAAAGCGAATGAACAGAACCAACAACTGCACTTCTGAAAATGCAACTTGCTTATACTTCCAGACCCTAGTCACATATCTTACGAGATGTAACGCGGGGTGTTTCTCAGCCATCATTTCCAGGCAGCCCAACCCTGAATTCGCGTCATCGACAAAGGCTCAGGACAGAATTCAGCCTTTAAATACCACATAGACAAGACAAACAAGTTTGATGTCGAAACTTTGGAAGAAAAAGAAAATAAATTTCAGGAACATAGCATCTGTACCCCGGATTTGCCCCGCATGCTGGTGGAGACGTTGTTGTTACAGATGCACTGATGTTTGCTCGACGATGGAGGTTGATGCAATTGAGAGTTGCTTTGGATGATGTTTGAAGACATATACGCATGATATAGCGCGGATATTGAAGGGTCTTGGAAGATGTTGGATTGGTCTTGGGATTATGCGTTTCAAGGATATGCAGTTGGGGCTTGGTGATAAGACATGTTGTCTTATATCACGCCCTTTGACAAGCTAAACAACGATGCTTTTTCTGCATCGGGACCGAAGCCTGGAAATACCCGTCTTCGTCGTTAGGATACCAAGTAGATGTTAGTAGTGCAAAGGGGATCTTTACGAACCGTTGACTTCGAACATGAATAACCATCATCTAAAGTCAATTATATGGCGCTGGAGGTCTTCACTGCCCAGCGTTAACAGGCATCCATTCAAGCCTAATCCAATAAATTACAGTGGTGGATCGGATCTGCACTAAGCCCTGGGAGCCCTGGGCATAATGCCCTGGCACATAGAAACGGGGGCATCTCGGGCCTACTGGAAAAAAAGGGGCATGTCAAGATCGACGCTGTATCCTAGTTAAGATAGGCGAATCGTGACAATGAATCGGAGGTTATGGTGAGAGTGATCACAGTGAAGAGGCTTGATGTAGGTCTGTAGGGTGAGGTAATGGAGGCAAAAGTAGGGGAGTTGAAGGAGAGAAATGTCCGTAGGGGGGCCTGCAAAGATACACAATCTCCTAGTCCAATCCCTGAGATGAAGATGGTGTGGTCCAGCAGAAGTGGTATGTTCTGGCGACAATGCAGATTGGAATGAAAAGATGGTAAGCAATGTTAGTTACACAAGACGAGGGTAAAATTCCTCAACTAATGTCAGAGATTCATTCCACATTACAACCCCCAATGGTTCGAGAGAGCGTGGTTCGGTAATTTGCATCGGGCTCAAAAAACTGCTGGATCTGCAAGAGAAACCCTTGCCTGTATGCAGTCACATCCCATGGATCATTGAGGAGACGTATTTGATCATTTGTTCATCGGATCGAACTATTCCATTCTATCATTTTAACCTTCAGCTCCTGCAGCCAAAAAGAAAGGAAAAAAGGGGGGGGAGGACAGAAAAGGAAGAGCGAGATAATCGACACCCCAGTCATGGATGTCGGATGACCTTTGCAGATTTTCGAGAAATATTCTTTTTCTTTTTTTATCCGAGTCGTCCGGTGCCTTTCTACCTTTATGTCTCAGAACGTACAGTGCAGTACGGCATTGTCGACATTCCTGTTAGCTGTCAATCTGCCTCGATCTCAACATTACTTCCCACGTTTCCTTCATCTCATTCTCGCGCACTGAGTAAAGTCCTAGAGGTAGCTAGCGGTAGTCATCATTTGGCTCCCCCTCCCTGTGATTTGTTGCTGCACCCCAACATCCACTGTATGCCCCATCACCAACCTCTATGCACGCAAGTTTGACTGGGCCTTTCACTACATGTTACAGGGGATCCATGTATCGACGATGATTAGACCTCAACAAGTAGTGTGTTTCTTGATGGGTAAACCAACCACAGTTTGAACTTCCGGAACATCACTAGAGCCCCTCGTGCCCTCCAGACAACGCCTCGTAATGCTCGCTTCAATCGCTAGTTAGCCTCAGGTATACAGTACGTCGCAGTTCCAGGGATTTATGCTGGCCCATGGTGTTCTTTACCCAATCAATATCTGCCTTAGCTTTTGACCTTTAATCGCTGAGGGGATTGTTACAGTGCAGTAACCATAGGGCAACGTACAAGAGTCCTTGTACTACGTGCAAGATATCCTCAGTCAAGTAATGTTAACCTGCAACTGCTACCCTGAGATGATTCACCCAAGGGCCCCTGTCCTTCTCCCAAACCTTTCAGTCAGCTCTGACAAGTATCGAGTACAAGAAACACTACACCATCCCGAACCATGCTCTACTTCGGCTTCAAGTCGATCCCGACTCCGGTCTTCCCCTACGAGACCCTAAATGCACCGCTAAGCTCCTCTGAGCAGCGAGTCTGCAGAGCTAGCATTCGAAAGAGATTAGCGGGATGCGGGGTAGTCAGAGTCCTCTCGGAAAAGCGGAGCAAAACATGCCTCCAAAAGCCCAGAAACTCACCCTTTTCGCTCCCTAACTCACTCGCTCACACACATCCTCTCCCCCCCATCCTAGCCCGCGCCCAGGGCAGGCAAAAAGCCAGGCCCAGCGACCAGGGCGCAGCCAGGAGGAGGGAGAAAATCCCAAACTAACCTAACGAGAATCCTCTTGTCTTTTGGCGGCTTTCGCTTGGCCTTTTTTCGCTCGCGGGGCTACGCGGCAGATTTAGTTCTTCTGGGTTCCCTCAGCTCTACTTGACTCGACTTATTCTTCCCCCATTCTCCTCTACAATCCCTTCACGAAACAAACTGCGGAGACATCCCATCGTTGCTTAATTGACAAGAGCTGTAATCCTGGGTCATCGCGGCTTGTCCTGTTAGTCCCTGAGTTGCGATACGTCTGCTGCGTATCCTCGTCCCCTTATCCCCCTCGCCGCAGATAATCTCTCTTTTGCCCATTTGTCCCACAAGTCACGGCAATAAACCCGTGCGCCCCTGTTCCACTGCACTATGAGACGTCAGAACCGGTCTTGCGATCAGTGCCGCAAGGCAAAGAGAGCATGCGACGCGCCCTCACTCTGGGACATTCAGCGCAAGTCGGAGAGAGTGGCAGACGACGCAGATGGCACAAACGGTGCCACCGAGGACCGTCTAGGTGGGTATCTCCAATTCCTCCCATGCTACTCCATGCCATGTCGTCTTGTCGCGCATTGTTTCCGACCTGTCACTAACCGGAGTCCCTGCAACATACAGTAGATGAGATCGATTCCAGAGCTCTACGATGCTCATACTGCCTTCGAACCCGTAAACAGTGTACCTTTCATTGGGTTCGCGCTCAACTACAGACCGGTCCCGCCAACGCTGCCAACGGAGAAGTGCCGGCCCAGAATGGCGCAAACGCCCGTCGTGCACCCGACCCTTCACGGACCAAAGCAAAGAGGCAACGCCCGCGACCAGCTCCGGGCCCGTCGCCTCCCCAGGCTCCTCTACCGCAGAGCCTCGATGTGAACGCCACGGCCTTGCTGGACATGCTCCAGGGACCTCCGTCGACACACGACCTGACATGCTGGGGGCCAATGGAGGTGGGCTTCTCCAATTTTGGCGCATTTCCGAGCACGACTTTCGACTCCATGCCTCCCACGAACGTCTTCGATTCGACTGCTTTTGATGCCAATCTTCACGATACCGTCCTTCATTCTCTAGATGCCAATCCGTCACTAGCCGCGCATCCACCGCCACCAATTGATCTTTCGCCGACTCAGGACCTCGGACATCCCCAACTTCACCACCATCCACAATCAACAACGTCGACAGCTACCGAGGATGACAATGGCGAGAATGGGTGGCCTCTTTTCCAGACTCAATCCCACGGCAGCGACGTTCCTTTTCAGCCTTCCCCGTCTGCCACAAATTCGTACGAGAGCGATGTGTCTGCCCGGTCACTGAGCGTCCAGCGTTATCCTCCAAGTTTAGCGAGGAGCTTCACCACTTCAATCTCACCTTTTTCTGCAGGCCATTCGATGATGACGTCGACCAACAACAGTCTTATCACGGACAACCTCATGCGGATATATCACGATGTGCTGGAGCATGCCCTGTCCTGTTGGCTTTCCGATGAGACGTGTCCTTACAAACCAGACGCTTTCGTCCGACCAAAGACAAACGGTGTCAGCTGGTTGGCTGACAACTTTGACAAGCTCAACATCAAAGGACCAGAAAAGCAGGACAACAGAATATACCGACGAGTTCTCAAACTGGACAAGACTGCGCAAGCCACCAAACTCATTCGATTGAGCAAATCCGAGGATCGCGCGGCCAACAAGGCTCTCCACTTGGCCATCATGGCCTTTGCAACCCAATGGGCTCAGGGAAGCCAGCGAGAACGGCACCGATTCCCCAAGTCACTAGCTGGCATCGACAGTACTAGATCTGACTTTGACGATGCCAGTGAGGACTTTGACCGAACACTGCAGCGAGCTTTCTGGGCACAAGCAAAGCGTGCTCTCCAGGATTGCTCGGATCTCGAATGTTTCAGAGTTGTGTGTGCCGACTTGATCATGGGTCTGGCGCAGAAACCGATGGACGATGATGATGTCAACAATGATAGCATGTACGACTTTAACAACTTTGACACCGGAAGCCCAATGAATAACGGAAATACCTCGATCGCTTCTCAGATCAGCGACATTATCGAACAGGAAGGTCCTCCCATCTTTATGGAACGAGCCGCGCGCAAAATGCACGCTCTCAAGTTTCAGTATGAGGCTCGTGAGGCTGGTGTTCTTGATGCATCCAACAGTTCGCTCGGTCTTGAGAGGACACCTTCTGAGTCGTTGAATGAGGAGGACAGAGGCACAATCGGACTTGTCTACTGGATGACCGTCATGTTCGACACGGTCTCATCTTCAATGAATGGTCGTCCGGTGGTTGTGTCTGATGAGGAATGTCATCATGATCCAACTTATCTTGACTATCCTGACGATGCGTATGCTACTGAGTATCAGCCTCAGGATGCTAGATGGTGGGCAGAGCTGTTCATTCGTGAAAACAAGGAGGGCGTGCTTCGATGGCCGTGCTCGTATGAGATAGCCACCAAGGGTGTCATCACAGCGGCTCCCATCAAGGTCATCCTGTTCCGGCATGTCTCCTACCTCCAGAATACACTAAGGAGCAGACACCGTGGCGAGAGTGTCGAAAAGGTCATCTCGAATGCAATGGCTGTTTACAAACACTGGAACGTCACGTACGGCGCCTTCTTCAGAGACCTTGTCAACCAGTATGACACCGTTCCGTCGCACATACAGAGCTGGTTCGTCTGCGTCGTTGCCCACTTTCACTGCGCAGCCCTCCTGCTCGCCGACCTGATCGAGCTTGTTGACCAGAATAACTTGGGTCTGGACTACTCCACCCAGGGTCGCCGAGCCGCCAATGTTGTCCAGTGTCTCCGAAGGGACAGTGCTGCCATCCTCTCTGACCTAGCTCGCGTGTCGACCTGTCCTCGATCCGGCGATGTTCCGGGAACCGGTGTTTCCGATCTACACTTTGCCGTTGTCGAGGGCTCCATCCTCACTGAGCCGTGGACCATGATCCTCATCCGGGCTTTCACCAAAGCTGCCATTCTCCACCTCACCGAAGCTGAAGAGGCCGTCCGTCAAGACCCCGCGACGATGGACGCACCCACGATCATGACGTTCATCCGGGGCTGTGAAGACTGCACTAAAGCGTTGTGGTGCCTGGGCAAGAAGTCGGATATGGCTCGCAACATTGCCAATATTCTCTCTTCTGCGCTGGGCCCTTTCATGATGCCGTCGGCTCGCATGATGGTGCCTGTTTAAGCTCTGAACAAATTTGCTATTTATGGATATGTATTCTACGTCGAGATGTTATTTGGTTATAGGTACACGGGAGCGTTGTGATGGATTCAATAGGAGTTCATTATGGGTATCATATAAGTAGTATACTAGGGTCAAATTGTAATAACGTAAAGCTATTGTCATTTCAATATTTTTCTGGTGGTGTGACCAACGTTGCATGTGTTGTCTGATTGGTACTGTACAGCTGCAGGCTCAATGAGACATATCAGGTCTGCCATGAGAGACTCCCCACGCATGTCAACGAACAAGTGGAAGGTTCGGATGGATGTTACTCAACACTCCGCGTATCTTGGAAATATTGCTTAAATGACTACACACTATCTTGAGGAAACACACGGAACCGGGCCAGTGCGGCATGATGTCCCAACAAACGGTCCCGACCACCATAAGACTCGGGAGAAATCCCTAACCCATGACAGGTTTACCTAATCAATGGGTTCTCTTAGAGCCTAAACTACCGGTTGTCAATTGTGTTGAACGACTGACAATCTGTCAGCACCCATGCGGCAGCGGAGAGGGATCATCGACTGGTGCAGGTGGTGTATATATACCGAAATATCATCGCCGAAGTCATAGCAAGCCCCAGTTGCCCTTGTAGCTCAGGGGTAGAGCGTTGCACTTGTAATTCAAGGCATGCAAAGGCCATGTGTTCAAATCACATCGGGGGCATTAGATGTTTTCTTTTTGCTTCTTACCTTAAACATATAACTACCTTAGTACTTATTAAGGCATAATACTTATTATACTTATTTCTTATCCCCATCACTCTTAGGGTGCAGTTATATAAAAAACTTAGGTCTTTTATTTAAGATACTCTAAAATGCCCTCTAAGGCTACTAGAAATTAGGGCTGTCATTTAGCTGGCTTAGCATTACTATGCTTACCTAAATTAGGTAACCTGACTCTAAACCCCCTCTGCCTTAGGGACCTAACCCTCTTTAAAAAACCCGTATAGCGGCATTTAGCTCCCAGCAAGGATCACGTTTCCGAATGTTCACACTCGCAATGCCAGCTTTATAACTATAATGCAAGATAGTGGCAATAACAAGAGCTAGAGATCTAGTCCTCAATTGTCTTAGGATTTAGGTCCCTCTATTCTACCTATGTCTGCTGCCCGCCGTACCGGAAGCTGCAAGACTGTCATCGAGGACTCTGAGGATGAGTAAAAAGAAAGAATCAATTCGTGAGCGATGGATCTCTCTTGAAGTGGAATCCCATGGGGCCTAGGACATGGTTTCACCTCTGGTTCATTTCGCGTTAAACCATGGTAGATATAAGTAGCGGGTTAAAATGTCATAGACAGGATTGTCTTAACCTGTCTCCATTGCCATATCTTACAGTTTCTCTTCTAGACTCGGAAATCGTGATTCGAACTGTACAAGCAACTGCTTGGCTGCGAAACCAAGTGTCAGTGCTAGAAACCGTCCGTGAGGGGATCAAAGTATCCTCCAAATCAGCGCCAAGTACTATCCACGTCGAGACTGAAAGAAATTTTACAAACGGTGACCTAACTCCAAGTTAATAATCCAGCCTACCGTTTATTGTTCACCAAGCTGCTGTTGTTGCGATCCATGAGAACATGTACGAAGCAGTCCTCAATGTCTACGTAATTTTCTGCTTAGCCAGTCCGACCATAGCTCTAAAAGAAGCAGCATTGCTATCTCATAGATATGATTTCATCACTGTTCCCTCATATTTCTCAGATGTTGTAACCTGCTAAAATACCCATGGGAGGTAACCAGCATGTGCTTTCTTTTTCTTCGTTCTTCTGCTTGGGAGAGCAAATTGACAATGGCTTGCTTGTAAAAGACGCCACGAGGGTGAGCTCAATAAAATACATCAGAGCATCAAGAACCGTACAACATAATTGAGACAAGCCCTAATGCTCAAGAAAGCTTTGTCTCGAACTGATTGTCATGGCCGAAACGCAGCAAGCCATCTGAGACGGACTTGCCAGGGAGCAATTCTAAGGCTATTAATTGCGCACTCTTCACGATGATCTTATATCGCAATGTTACTCCATAGTAATTCACGGCACAAGTGTCTAACAATGCCTGCACGAGCAATTGATGAATGTGCCGGACCCGAAGCAGCGTGGCATGCAAAGATTAAACACGATAAGAATATCTCACTAGTTTCTTATTTCAAGAATTCTGGAGTCGATTTAAAGAGAAGATACCGTGTAAGATCTCACCATCACGCATCATAAGCTACAAATGAGTGAGTTGCAATCACTGCGGCTCGTTGGAACTCGTTTAGTAGTGCCTGACCCAGTAGATGGCCCAGTGGAAGGTCCAGCAGGAGTGTGTGAATTGGTAAACTTAGCCAGGCAGAGGGAGCATGGATGGATACTGATTTCAATTGTTCTCTTTTTCTTTTCTAGTATATCACGTTTGGCTGCCGTTCCTTCACATGGCCTTAATGACAATCTGCTAGCAAACAACCATCGGACTTTGTCTGTTAAGGATTGTTTTAAGCTATGGATTTTTTAGTCTCGATCACCATCGTGCAATTGTTTACAATGTATCTATTGTCTGTGTAAGCTCGTAAATTCCAGCTCCCTTCAGCTTTCATGGATTTAAAGTCTCTTTCCTTTCTCTTTCATATAGAAAAATAACATTAAAGCCCCCCCATATAATTTCACAAATGGCCAGCAGATGATTTTCGCCCTTCTCTTGTTCTTAAGATGTTGATGCGTTTGTTTTCTTTATGATTCAGCGATAACCTACGTTTGCGAGCCTGCATTTCAAACAAAACTCTTGGTCTTTCTTTCTGATTTCTTCTCTGACATCTCTCGTCTCTTCTACCTTTCATCTTCTCGTTATCGAATCATTTCAACACTTCCAAGTTTCTTCACTTGCACCATCGTCCAATCCATTAGCCATCAGGCTTGATTTCTCGGTTCTAGACTCACTCTTCTTTATTCGTCTTCTTTTCCCTTACTACTCTTAGCCGACATTTGTTTCTCTCGCCTCCCCAGGATATCATAATCTCACAAGCAACCCCAACATCCAAGCAGACCTGCTCAACCGAAACTTCACAAGCGAACAGACCGTACTACTGTGGTAAGTTAGCCATCAGAGCCGACCAATATGTAAACTGTATTGCTAATTTCTTTATAGCAATGTCTGGCAGTAAACGATATACCTCTCGTACTGATGGATGGTACCGCAAACTCGATCGCAATTGTATTGCTGGTATGAAGGACCTGAGTGATGGTCCTGACTCAACAACCCTCGCCATGGCCATGCTCTCTAACCCAGAGGCTGGAGAGACAAAGCTCCCAGATAGCTGGACTAAGTTTGCTTCTGAGCATCCCGCTGTCGCGACACTCATTCGCAAGGGAGCCCTACTTCTTCGACCTACCAAGGACACCAAGCTTAAGGTAGATCTCCCAGTCAACAACTCCTCCAAGCTCTGGGCTCTAGTCAAAAAACCCCTTGATAATATGGGGTCTGAGTCGAGCACTGTCCAAGGTAATGCAGAGGAAGGAGTTCAGAAAAATGCAGGCCAGGGGCGCAAGGCTTCTCGTAATAAGACTTCACAATCCGACGATGAAAGCTCATCTGTCACTGGACAAAAGCGCAAGGCTACTGAGCCCCCTGGTAAGAGCAATCACATTGAAGTAGGAGACGCAAACTAACTAATCTCGTAGCTGAGGATCTCCAGCCCAAGAAGAACGGGAAAGGCAAGAAGATTGCTATGCCACCCTGGCCTATGGGCGATGGCGAGGAAGAGTTCCTTGAGGATATCGCCGGGTCGATGGCTGAGGGAAGTCTTGAAGGAATGGAAGACTTCCTCTATCCGGATGGCTACTATCCTGGCAACAACCCATTTGTTGACGATGATGATGACTCGGCCTCAAAGTATTGGGACATGGCCTTTGGTGATGAGCCTATCCCTGAGAGCACCAAGAAGTCTAAGGACAAGAGCTCTAAGCTGTCTGAGGACTAGATTGTGAAGTCAGCCATCCCACAAGCTATGACCCAAGAGGAAGGAACAATGAGAGCTCTTTCTGGAACGATTGCGCCGGGGTATTCAATTCGACAAAGCAATTGGGAAAATGGTAGAAGTGCGAAAGATCATGGACAGAGAGGAAAAGGAGAGAGGGGACCTGCGTCGTACGATCATGGGCAGGTCAGGTTTTCCTCGACAGTGTTTGCAATAGGTTGATGGGACAAGACGTTGCGATTACTTATGCAATGCAATGGGAAGGGGAAAAAAGATTTCGGAGTTTGGGGAATGCTTGCAATTGATTCGATTTGGGCCTCGGTACACTCAGTGGTGAGTATGGTATCCGACGGCATATAGAGGGTTTCGGGAAGACATGGGTTATTGTGGTTGATGCTGCTTGATGGTGAGATCTTGCATGACGTCCTTACTTCACATTGACCCCGATAATAATAGAATAAGAAAACAATTTTGAGACATCTATTGTCATTTCCTGTCAATAATTCAATCAGTGCATGTCTAAGTGTTCTTTAGCAAGAAGCCATTTTCTAACTTTGCTCTTCACAAATCATGTAAATTTCGACATAGAAGTGTTGTGCAGTGTGAATAGGTAGTATCAACAGTGCGGGGTTCACAGTGTGCCAAAATCAGAAACATGATCTTTCTTGATCGTGCATCGCTATCCTTTGACTGACTTCATCACTTCCTCCTCCTACAATAATTCCTTCTCCTTATTTCTTCACGCCTAGGTAAGGA
Organism: Fusarium penzigii; assembly: GCA_013623535.1. Classification (NCBI taxonomy): domain Eukaryota; kingdom Fungi; phylum Ascomycota; class Sordariomycetes; order Hypocreales; family Nectriaceae; genus Fusarium; species Fusarium penzigii. The sequence goes on along the minus strand of JABFFC010000269.1, from coordinate 61,917 downwards.
ATCGATTTCGTACTCAAACACACTCAACGATGCTTACTTTATTTCTATAGTCTTCTCTATTTTCTCAACCTTTCCCGCTTTCTGGTTCGTCCAGGAACTGTAAGTGTCTCTTCTCTATGTTTTCGTTTGCATGTTGTTTATTCACTGGATTTCTTTTTGTTCGTTCTTGTTTGTTTACGACTGTTTCATATGCGATACTTGATCTCGACTTAACCTTTCTCCCCTCTTTCTTCTCTCCCTCCTTCATCCATCGAGCAATTTAAAACATTGCATCTTCCCTTGTATGGAACACTTGATAATAGCCAGAGATTCCTCCACGATATCACTAACCGCGTTGCTAGCACTTTTACGCACTTGTACATTCTGCTCATTAGTTTTCTTCGCCCAAGATTTCGCAAAGGAAAGAGATCCCACATATACTGTACGTTTCAAATGATCACACAATCTCATCTTCTAGCTGTCAACGATTGTTTACTGAGTATGCCAATAGCGTCGACATTCCACCGACGTTATAGTCCACGAAGATGGCCTCAGTCGGCCGGAAGAAAGAACAGTTCAAGGACTTCTTGAGGAGAGTCCAAAATGTCGACCCCGACGCCTCAGATGACGAATTTTTCACACTCATACAAGAGTCCAGAGAATTCGATGAACTCGCCAAAGGTTTTCGCCATGCATCCCTCTCAACTCAGAACCGACAGAATCACCACCTCGACCTCTACCGAAATTTCATTAGAGCATGTATCGACCATCCAGGCAAGGAAAATCTGAGTGACGATGAGATGGACAAATTTTGTTTCCCAGATCCTATTATCGGCGATCCCCAACCATTTCAGCAACTGTTTTCACAAGTTCGTCGATTTCTTGTCTTCGCTGTCAGAAAGTGTGTCCCTCGATCGACCAAGGATCAGTCAATCGACTATAGTCAGCTTGTTGTCTATCGAGCAAGTCTTACGTTCTGGGTTCATCGTAAGTACGCAGAACGAAATCAGGATGGCCCCCCAAATCGACAGCTTTGGTTGCAAGTCACCGAGATCATGCGTTACTTGCAGAAGAAGGTTGGTATCCGCACCCTGCGGCAATCAACGCCCAATCGATCAACTGTCGGAACTTATGAGCTGCTCCTCATGATGGACTATGACCTACGCAATACTTCGTGCATCGAGTACGTCGAATGCCATCATCTTGCGTGGCTACTATCACGTTTGGGTGCCCTTCGACCTGGATCCCTTGGCGCACCACGTCGCTCTTTATCTCGTCCAGACTCAGGCCTGCCATTCCTTGTTTGGGGTGACATCAAAATCGAAAGAACAGCTAAGCTTGGTATGTTCTATGCTGAGGTTACGATCCGCAATCTCAAGACGAATGTCGATGATCCAGAGAAGGGTCGAAGTCGCAACAAAAGTCTTGTGCTTGGCTTACACAGTCCCGAGAGTCAACTTAATTTCGAGCTATCGGCACCTCATCGAATCCTAACAATTGCTCTTCGACGTGGCATTCTCGAAAATATCGCTTCTGTCGACGATCTCTTTACTCGTAGAGAGAAAAATATTGAGATTAAGGCTGAGTTTCGCGATAAGCCTGTTCTACTCAAAGGAACTCCAAGAGGCTTTGGTTTTGTCGAGGATGAACCAATGACAGCGGACTCTCTCTCGTATTACATCAAGACGCGCGGATATAAAGTTGGTTTCATTGAACCCCTCACTATGTACAGCATCCGTCGACAGACTGCGCAAGATCTCGCCGAGAAAATTGGCCTCGAGAGAACGCGAGAACTGATGGCACACGAACCATCTTCATCCACGCTGACAAGGCACTATGCTATCAATCGATCTGCCCTTCTCGATATCACTGCATTAACGCTGAACACGGAGTCAACGAGCAATGTCCGAGATGCTGGAGGCTTATCGGCATCTCGTCTATCGACAGGTCAACTCCAACAAATGCAGCTCATGATTCACCGGCTCGTCGACGAGCTCCGCGATTTCGATGAAGAGTACCCTCATGACGGCACGCGTCAAGAAAAACGAAATCGGAACAGAATTCTCCAACGGTCAGCCTTTCGCTCCCTTATGGAAGAAGCTGCCAAGGAACAAACATCGACGTTGACAATCGATGAAAGTGTTACTCGACGTGGCGAACTCCAAAAACTCAGCACTGAGTTCAACGCTCGTGTACTGATTCGCGCAAATCAGGTCCTCGCCGATGCTCAGCCAGACCCTGCACTAGATAATGTCCTCGACGATCTTGAACAGGCCCAAAGCCAATCAGACAGCACCAGCTCCTCTGACCCAGTTGAAGAGGACGCTGAAGACCAATTCAGACAACAGATCGACAATGGGGAGCTTGTTCAAACATACCCTTATGATCTACGAGCGGACATAACCAAAGAATTACCCGATATTGAGTATGCTACTGCTGCCAAAGCTGCCATGCAGGTCTGGCTTGATATCAGTCTCAACCAAACGCCGTCTGTCAAGAGTGCCGAATGGATCTGCATGCTTTGTCAAGAAGACGATACTGTTGAGGACGACAAGAAGTCAAAGAGATGGACCGCCGTGGATAAGCTCAACCGACACATGGCGGGGGAGTTTCACTCTCGTTTCCAGCAATTTGCTCGACGTGCAAAGGTTATTGCCAAGCAAGGCAACCTTGAAGGTCTACGCTGTGAGATTTGTGTCGCCATTGCCCCTTCGATCGATACTCCAATGTATCAGACTGTAAAAGAGTTGTCGCGACATGTTACAAGATCGACTAAGCGGGGAATGGTAACTCATGAAAGGAGCTACAACTAGTGGAAAGATCTCCCAAACAAGAAAGACCTAGCCGTTGAACATGATCGAATCAAGACAGAGTTGGGTTGGTATGATGAAGATTTCAAGGGCGGCAAAGAGTACAAGCAACAACTCCAGAAGGAAAAGAGAGAGAGGAAGTTGATGAAAAGTACTTCTGGCGGTTCTTCGATCTTTACTCACACCTTTCAAGAGCATGGAGGTTACGCTCCAATCGACGGTGTACACGCAGGCAGCGCAGATAATTGGTTTGAGGATACGATCAAGGCCAGGGGTGCGGAAGACCGCATCAAGTTAATTCCACTCGCTGATTTAAAGCCCATGGAGTTGAACGTCGAGGGTGTCTCAATGAGGGAACTTACAACGACAGTTCAGATGGAGATTCCACCTCATGCAAGAGACAGAATCAAGCTTGTGCCTCTGCCAGGTACCAAGATGAACCCTTTTAATTCCAAGTATCGCGCAGGCAAGGGCAAGAATTCGGAAGAGGCAAAGTAATGACATACAATTGCTTGGTGGGGGTTGTGTAAGAGTCCATGTTTTATCAAGTTTCGAAGGCAAATATTGGACTGCCTACTACAAAATTAGCTACTTATAACAACAATAAAGTCATATTTGGGACAACATCTTTCTTGCAAACTCTTATGTTATGGTGCATAATTTTGTAGTTGTAGTTAAGAACTTACCGAGTGACATAACCAGGACTCAAAATGCCCTTCGTTGTGATCATTACGACTAGTAGATACTATTCCATAACCTATCTCTTCTTCATGCAATGGTAATTGCAACTTATCACTCCGGAATGGCGTCCCTACGGCGAAGAGATGATACAAGCAAGACAGGTTACAAAGCCAATTCGTATTATTATTTATATGATAACCAGTGACAACCAGGTAAGTGTGTCCATAATATTGAGTACCTTCTTGATAGTCATGGCCAAGTTCAAGTATAACATCCTCCTAAAAAAAATCGACTGCCATGACCAGAACAACTCAACATCACAGATACGACATAAGGTAATTTACTAAAATCTCGCACTTCTACAATAAGACAGGGGTGCTTAAGGATCCTCCATCAACAAAGTCAAGCTTCATCAGTCTTGGTCATCGCTTCACCTGAACTCCCGGCAAAGGACAATCAAGCCTTCAATAATATAATACTACCATCTTAAATTAATGCCAATTTATGTAAGATCTGAAGAGCGTTATATTTACCATAACGGTCTGCAATTGTGGCCATCTGAATTCGTTAAGTAAAAGGATACTGCAAAGCCCACCATGAGAGAATAATGACTTGGTACATTACATGGCAGGGTGGCCAGCTCAAGACTCATAAACAGTACATTTCGCGAGTGGCCTTGTGGCGGTGCAGTAATGTTGTGGCTGATATCCTCTGTGGTAGGGCGGTGTATGACCGCCGTGCTATTAGCGAATGTGATGTACCTACCTGTTGGTCCATGCTCATGAACTATTGTTAGTGGTATTGATACGATATTGCTCTCGTGGCGATAGTGACGATTATGAACTCACAAAGAACCCTCTTTGGCGGTTGACAATATACGAAACCGAGACGTTGCGGCCACAACCACGATTTTTGGAGCCATTCCCGATCTTCCGATCCTTCTTGCCTATTTTTTCTTCTTTCGTCGAGTGCTTCTAGGTTCGGTGCAAAGAGATGTGCGTCTCCAGTCAGGGCAGACGACTTCCCTCCGAGGTTTCTGTTTCTCCGTCACTGGTCTCTCTGGTAGTGGAATGCCCTCGATGTTGGTTGGGCGTGAAATGAATCTTTGCGTTTCTGGCATTTGTGGCAGTTTTCGTGGCCTCTTTTCCGATGCCCATCTTCAATGGCCTTCCACAAAGCTTATGATCTTCGTTATCGAGGGAGCTTAGATAAAAACAGTTTCGTCATACCGTATTCTACAATACACCAAGCATTTAACAAACGTATCAAACCAAGAACTCTTCCCGGGCCCGTAGGGCGCCGGGACTGCTGAGGACATCTTGCCTTCGAAGAAATTTTATACCTTAAATTTATGAGATCGATGAAATTGAAGACTACATAGAAAATTATTGCAAAATCAGTTACTGGAAAACTCTTGACTTGGTATTTACAGAATTGTGAGCATTGGAACATATTTCTAGCCATTGTCATGTTGCGTTTTACCTCTAGTGATTCATGGATATGGTCTGGAATAAAGTTGCGGAGTTCATGGGAACGCACAAGTTGCCATATTAACGTTTCATTGCCCGTATGTAGCCATCTGCAGTCAGTCTCAAAATTCGTCTCTCGAAAGGGGAATCGATGTCACCGAGATGACACTTGATGACAAGAGCGCTTTATTGTCAGTATTCTCGCGACAGACGCATGAAGAAAGCCCGCAACCTCAGGATTCTTAAAAAACAACGTAAGCTGGTCGGTCCACCAAGTCTGCTCGGTGCGGGATGTGTGAGGAGTATTTGGTGCTGGGCCTCGAAACGCAACAATACGTCTTGAACATGATGCTTTTTGGTCTCGCACCTACAAATTGTCAGTAGGGACATACAAAGACAAGAAACGTAAATGTATGTAGGAATTTACACAAAGATAGCTTGGAAAGCTAAGTTTACACAAATTCAGTCTTTGTCGACACGTTCGTCGATATTATCAGCGAGGGGTAGCAAATCCATATAGCCTCGTTCTGTGCCTGCTCCACCTCCGATCTCTTTTGGTATCGACGTGATTTTTGTGTTGACGACTCTTGGGTTTCCAGCGGCTGAGAGGCCGACGCCTACTCATTGCGAAAGACCGGTAAGGTAAGGGCGATTCCTGCTCCGTGAGTGAATGTGACTACCTCAATGTCTGTTCTGTAGAGGGTGTATGCGGATGTTTAAAAGACATGATGCGATCTTTTATGCAGGCAACGCTGGCCGGTGCATCCCAGAGTGATCAATAAAGGCCAGATGCGAAAAGTCGTACGAACAGGTCAAAAAAGAACACGTTTGAACATCTGCAGGAGCACAAGCCCAGGACTGTCCTTGAAACAATCTCTAAAAGCAACTCCTCATGCAGGAGATTCGGATTGCCTAGCATCCGAGTCTGTGGCTATTGTGGCTCATGCTCCAGACTCGCAGCCACCCCACAGGTTAATTTCTAACCACTACCTACCTAGGTAGGTATCTCACCAGCTGTGACAGCGCAAAATTGGCCACTAGACCACTTGCAAAAGTGTAAGAGATGCCTCCACTACATCAGCTACAGTGATATTAGGGCCTATATTCTACGTCACACCAACTTTAACACACATCTTCAGTCAGCCAATCAAGTCTTCAGGGGTCGTCGGGAAGCTCTAAGCTGGGTAGGTTCTCAGGCGGTAGATTCTTACTGCCTCCCGTTCCCTGGCATACCTCAATATGCCTAGATGCAGAGGGGTTTGATGCCTACAGTTTCAGGGCACCTTCCACTACAGCTCCGAGGAGCTAGACTGGTCTTAAGTCCAAATTGGCTTAACTGTCTTAGTGATGGATACCCAGCTTTGTAAATAACCCGCAGATTTGGTAGCCTTTTTTTTTTTTTTTTTTTCCTCCACAAGTTGAGAGTCAATGCTGGCAAATTCGTCTCTGCAAAAGAGCCTGCAGGCTTAGCAAACAAAGAAGAAGAAAAAACCCCCTTTGCTCGCTTTTAGTCCGTTTCGTTCCTCATCAATGCTCTTAAGCATCTTGCCCACCTGCGCATGACTCATAGCTAATGTGACTTTTAGATATTGCATCAATCTCAATCCAGAAAATTCCCAGCCCAATTCGACATTGTCGATTTTAATCGCCATGCTGCGAGATTCAGGCCCGTAGGGCGCCGGGACTGCTGAGGACATCTTGCTTTTGATGAAATTTTCTGTCTAAATAAGTCTTGGAAATGGCATGACGTCGAAAGTTTCACATTTCGTACAGCCAGGGCACTACAACAGGCGAGCCAGCCTTCTCTACCTGCAGGCTACACAGGTAGTTGGCTCCACCCCTCGACAATATCTCAACATTTGAGGAAATCTTTCAATGACAGCCAGAGGCGTCAGAAGCATTGGACGCACTTGAAGTGGTACAACTCGTAGTGATTATTTAGACAATCAATCACTTCATCGATCTTTAGCTGGGATTATTTAGACAAGCATTCATATTTCTAAGAACACCTCAGTGGTCAAGGTAAAATATTTATTCATCAAGAGAAGATAAGTTACCTTGTGAAGTGCGCTTTAAAATTTGTCGTCTTGCCACCTTCACCACCTCGAGTATTCAGCCTTTTCTCCTCTTCTTAACTTAATCTCCCGTACATTCACTTTTCCAAACTCACATATGTTCATTCTGTTTCCGCGCATAGTCAGGCCCTCTTCAATTCAAAGCATCAGTTGCTGGATACTACTAGAATACAACTTGGTTTGCCATATGGTCGTACGGCGCGTTCACGAAGTCCCACATGATGATCTTGGTGTGTCCCAGCACACCAAGTTGTTTTCGTCATTATCAATAGCCAAATATCCTGTGCTTAAAAATCAGATAACCAGTTGACAGTGGACAATATTTTGCATATGCCTATTCATCCAGACTACAAACATCGTTCATTACAGCATCGCCTTGAACAAAGTAGACTTCCTTTGAAGACAATCATTAGGCTGGATACGCCAAATCCTCATGTCTAATATACGACCTTCTTTCTACTTCCACAACAGCTCCTCAGACCAAAAAAACACAATTCTGCCTATCAGTCAGCGTAGCTACGACCTTCGTAAGCTTACCTAGGTATTTTAAACAAGGGAAGCTCTGCCAGTCCCTTATCCCGCCTCACTGGAATACTACATTGCTGCAAGACGAATACATTCTCTTCGCATTTCGAAGACGCTGAACCACTATGTTTCCAGATTTACCAAGTACAATACTCTTAGATTTTCTCGTCGCTTGCTGTCCTATAACTTGCCATCTGTAAAAATACGTAACCGAATCTTTGCCTGCAAATTTCATCATCAAATAAGCCGCTCTTCGTCATGGCAAACGTCAAGACACTTGTCAATCACACATTGACGTAAAACTACAGTTTTTGCTCGCGTTCGCAAATGTTAAGTTGTCTAATGACCATGTTAGAGGTCCCATTGTATATCTGACGACTGTCCAGCAAGATATTTCAACGCTGTGTAGGTGTGCCTAATCCTATTCGTCGTGCTTGTTTATGTGAAAGAAGACCCTGTACGGCCGCCTTGTGCACCTGTGTCATAGGCGATTTTCGCCGAGGCCTGTCGGTCTAGCTACCTAATAATATCTGTCAGAGATATGTCAAGAGGGCGGGACACAACGGCAGGAGTTAGTAATTGGAATTGGTTGTTATTGAGATGAGAATAAAAAGGGGCCAGTGCTGGTGTTGTATCGCGCCGTAGAGATGGAGTCCGAAGACTGGAAGTCGTGTAGAGGCTTGTAGATAGAAAATGGTTGCAGATAAGGTAAGGGTGAGGATGTAGCATGAACAGAATCTCGTCGAGTATGGAAGATTATAATAACGGGAAACCATCTTATTAAGATACGAGTACATATCTGGTATATGTGTCGTTCACCTACTTTGCACTTTACAATCTAGTTAAGCACTAGCATGTCTTGTGGGAACTTGATGGCATGTGCAGATGCCTATGACCAAGATCCTCTCTTGACATCGACGCCTCCCTCTCTTGGCCTCCATGGTGGTGTTTCACAGCATGATGTTTGTTACGAAGACGAAGACTTAGGCTGGTAATGCTGAGATTGCCGTACGAGACTATTCACAACAACCCACATCATCCTAAAAGGTTCACTTGAATCATCGATTTCAGCGAAGCATGGGTTCCTTTCATGAGAACAGACAATAGAGAAATCGACCATTGATCAAAACAAGTGAGTGATATTATCAGGTTGCTCGCACTAAGTTGACTTTGGTGATTGAGAGAAACGAAATGTGATATCAGAATTAACATCACGAAATAAAAGCAGTCCCAACAAATCAAGCAAGATTATAAACCTGCCCCTCCAAAATAACGCATTCCAAGTCACTCGATTATGTTTCCCACCAACTAACCGTTCCAAAAACCACCGTTCGAGTAGCTGTGAGCCTCATGAATGATTTTCCACCCCAAAATGCTAACAAACTGCCCTGTCAAGCACCAGATCGTGAAATACGAGGGAATACCGCTTTGGAAAATTCCAAAGTAACCTAAAACGCATAAGCAACTCATTCAGACTAAACCAATCACAGTATTGAACTTACATGAGTCAAGATCAGAAAGAAAAGAAAGAAAAAAAAGAGAAAAAAAAGAGAAAAAAAAGAGAGGAAAAAGCTGTTCACATGATTGTGCATTGACTTCTTTGAGATTGTTGCATTTGAGCGATACGAAGGTCAGAAGCTTGACCCTCTCTGACAACCTGAGAAATGCGAAGATCAGTTATGGTTTGTTGAGTCTCTTGTCGCTTCTCAAGCTCAATCCTCTGATCTTTAAGCTCTTGCTTATGTTGTTCCTCACGATCCGCCATTTTCTTCTTGAGTCTGGCAATTGTTTTGTCCTTCTCGGCAAGTGACATTCTCCATAACTCGTTGGGGTGAACTTCGTTGATCGAGTATGGCCGCATCTTCTTCTTTATCTTACTCTCCGCATCCTCCTCATCGGCGTCGATATAATATGCAGCACTGGGTTCAGTAGAGCCAGCCTCAGATGAAAATCGCATACGCCGCTTTTTCTGTATAATGATGGGCTGAGAAATCGTGTCATCTCGGATGCGGTGAGGACTGTCATTTACTGAATCAGCAGTGTCGCTGTCTTCGGCAGAATGGCTGTTGTCGTCGATAGTAAACCTTATCGGGCTACTAAGCCTAGAAGCTTGGACGCTTGATCGATTAGGTAGGACATTGACATGACTATCTCCAGCGCTTGAGTCCCTTTGCTGGATGTTGAGTTTGTTGACCTTAGCAAGTGATGAAGAATGGGATTGATCGTCGTTGAAATTCAGAGTGGCAGGGTGAGCACTTCGCTCAAGAGATATGACAGGCTGGGTGTTAAGAAGATCCGGCTGATGGTCACCAACGGATACATTCTGGTCGGAGTCCGAAACAACCTTTGGTCGTAAATTCTTCTCCCCTGCTAAACATCCAAACATCCACGGCATTCCATGACCCGTCGAGATGGACTCTGGCTCAGATGCAGTGGCCAGTGTTGGTTCTGGAGTCTCGTCGACAGTAGGCAAGTCTCCATGGTTTGTTGAGAGAGGCTCTAGCTCAGACGCAGTGGCCAGTGCTGCTTCTAGAGCCTTGTTGTTAGGTATGGAGCTGTGATCGTTGTCGATACACGACGCGTCTCGATCATCTGGGACTGGCTCTGGGTCGGAATATTTCTCGGTCGATTGTAATTGTAGAGACTTGTCAGTAGATGCGGAGTTGTGACAATTCGAGGTGAGCTCTGGCTTGGAAATCGAGATCGGTGGTACATCGGTAGTCTTGTCAGTAGATGATGTTTTGTGGTTATCCGGGGCAGGGTTTGGATTGGAATCCTGCTGTGTCGCTACAAGAATGTTCGAAACTGGATTTAGCTGCGAGCTTTGATCGACCATAGTATGCCGATCAGACCCTGCGGTACCTGGACTTTCTCGGTCGTTGGAGGAGGCTTGTTGTAGACAAGAACTGTTGGAAGTAAGGGTCTTTTCGATGGACGGTTCATGGCAAGCAGTTGATGAGATAGACTTGGGAGTCGATCGATGAGTGTCGATAGTCGGGTTAATAGGTTTCCACTGAATCGGGAGAGGCTTGGACTCGACGGCGGGCTCATTCGTCGACCCTTGCACTCTGAAAGGAAGGGGGGCTTTATAACCTAGAATGCCATTCCCAAAGATAGACATGTGGGTATGTTCAAGGCTCTGAGTTCTAGAGTTGTTGTTTGTCAGAGGCATAGGCGTGTCTTTGTGAGAGAACTGGGGCTGAGTCTGCTGGTTTGTATTTGTGAAAGATTGTGAAGAAGATGACGTCTTGGTAGACTGCTTGGACTTCGCAATCTTCTTGTTGTGAGCAAGAGAAGGTATCTCGATGAAGGCGGCCCAATTTGCGCCAGGATATCTGTTTGATTCTTCCAGATTCTCCTTAATCTTCGAAACCTTTTGGAAATCATACACATGCACGAGAATGACCCAACCTCCAAACCCTAGGCCCGTCTTTCTCCAGAGGGTATGGGAACTCGGACAATCAGTGTTCGAGGGGGTAGCTCTGACAAGACGAAGACTGTCTAAAAACTCACTCTTCGTCTCATCTGACCATGTGTAGGACCTCTTATTCCATATATCTCGTAATCGACGAAGAATTGCTTGGTCTCCTGCTTCTTGGGAGAGTTTCGGTTCGACCAACCTTGGGAAGCCTACCTGTTTATTGGCCATGTGTGATCGACGCGACTGTTCACCGATCAGTTGAAGTTGAGAATAAATGAGTTTGTGTGACAAAAGATACACTCATAATGAGCTACTGACCTTTCTTCAAGGAAATAGTGCTTCTTCAAGAGAATAGTGCTTTGGAGGATAATCAGAAGCGTGTTGAAAATGCTTAAAATAGTCAGAATAACGAGTTCTAGATGCGTAGTAAAGTTGAAGATGGTGTGTTGTGAGGAAAAGAGTTCGTTGTTTACCTAGGAAAGGAAGAGTTTTTGCTGTAGAAGCGTTACTGGTAAGTCGAACTTTGATAGTTGGGTATTTTCTTGATATTTCTCCTTTCTACCTCCGAAAGGTACTTATGATTCTACCTAGTACACCACCTAAAAAGAAGTACCAAGTGGAGTCTGGCTGTGTAGTAGGTAATTTGGTTTAACTTACTATTGTGTTTACTTGTTTGCAATATGAAATACCTACCTCCCTACCTAACTTGTCACTGCTTCCATCACTGGCAAACCAACCTCAGAATTTAGGCCTTATAGTTGTTTCCTTTCTCTGTTATTCTCCACCCTTCTTGTGAAATTCCTTTTTTCCTCAACATCGAGTGTTCACCTCGTAGCTACCTACTTATCCTGAAATCGACCAGAACGACAGCATGGCATCCACCGTCGATGATGCGAGAGACCAGGAAAGTCTCGGAGTTCAGGATAACGAACTTGCCAACGAAATTCCGGAGCCAGGCATCGATTTGGCCAAAACCAAGATGTGGGCTGCACTTGACCGACCTGATTCTGTCGGTGATGCTACCATCGTCATGATCCGAAACCTCGAGACGGTATGCTTTGATGAAACATCCGCCCAAAAGGTTTATAGGCACTGACTCTTTATTCATTTATCTAGGTCGGGAGTATCAGCCAGACCATTGTCGGTATGCTTCATGATTTAAAGAACCAGAGCATCCAGCAACAGGAGTCCATCGACAAGCTAAACAAGCAACTCACAACTGTAATTCGAAAGCTTGATCTTGATGACGGCAGCCGTCGATCTTCTCTGGGCAGCCGTCGATCCTCGTTGGAAAGTCGTCTTTCATCCAACGATGAAGCGGGTGCTCTCCAGCAAGAGGAACAGGTCGACGCAGAGGCTGTACTGCCTGGAGAGCCAGCTGTAGCCCTTCTGATGGGATACCTGGTCGACCATGGGGAAAATCTGCTCGATGAGGCTTTCGAAAAGTTTATCGAGACCTCATCTTCTCATGTTCTTGTCAGAAAGTCTAAGAATTCAACACGCTTCGGCACTGCCTTCGTCACTTTTGTCAAGGATAACCTTCAGTATCACATTGATAGTGAGACGGAAAAGGGTAGGCTACACTTACTCAGGTCCAAGCTTATACATCTAACGGCTAACAATTGCTAGACGAAATCGTCGATTTTTTCTCCAAGTTTGACGAAAGCGATGCATGCCAGATCTACACCTGGCTGAGTCGACGATATACAAACAACAAGGCTACTGGGAAAAAGACAGTCGCGGCTGCGGATGCAGCTGCTGCTGCTGGACCTTCCACTGGACCTTCCACTGGACCATCTACTGGGCCATCTACTGGGCCATCTACTGGGCCAGGCACTACCAAGCGAGTCCACACTCGCAATGCCAGCTTCACAACTGCAGTGCAGGACAGTGGCAATGATGAGAGCCAGAGATCTGGCCTTCAATCGTCTCAGGATTTGGGTCCCTCTATCCCACCTACGCCTGCTGCTCGTCGCACTAGAAGCCGCAAGGTTGTCATCGAAGACTCTGAGAGCGAGTAAAAAGGATTGAAAGAAATCAATTTGTGAATGATGGGTCTTTCTCGAAGTGGAAATTCCATGGGGCCAAGGGCCATTAGGACATGGTTGAAGATCTGGTTTAGTTTTATGGTAGATGCAACAGTCCTCCATACTAGCCTCAAGTACTAATAAGACATTAAAGTTTTATTAAATTGATATGACAGTGAAAAGTATATAGGTGAATAAGTCTGAGTTTATTATGGTTATTGCCCGGCTTGAAATGTCCACCAGGTCTGTAATTGACTACGCCTACCCTGACCGTAGCTATGATAGAGGAATTTATTTTATCTTCTCCAGGGGATCAACTCGAAGGCTTGGGCTGAAGGTAATTCTTGAAGGTCGATTTGAATGAGATACCTACGATTCTATGGCTATTCTCTTACATTTCCAAAAAGACATGGCTGTGTAACGCCAAATTTACTACACAATACGGCGCAATAAATCTCCAATTTCTCCCACAAAATCAAGACCACATCTCTCATGGGATTATTGCCGGCCGCCAACCATCAGAAGTTGACCTTGGTTCGACAAAGAATTGGTGATTTGGCAAAGTCAATGGTAGTTTAGAGCAGCCAAAATTTCACAACCATCAGACAGCCGTATCCAGCTTATAATCATTATTGGTATTCGGCATTTTGCCGTTCCTCCTGCTTCCTCAAGCGCCTTAACTTTATCCACAAATGTTACACGCAGGCTTCTACCAATAGGATTTAATTATCATCTCGGATTACTTGATATTATCAAGCCAATGTTTGCAGAGCTATTTGACATCCCTTACAGGAGTACGCAAATAGGGATTGAAACGATGTTTGCGCATAGCGAGATCATAGTCTTGTTGGAGACGCTGCTATTTTTACTCCAGGTAATCCAGACATTTATCTTATTGCTAAACTCTCTAATCTCAATATCCATACTGAACACAGCAGCATGCTTCTTTGCACATTTGTCGATGTCATACCAGAAAATACCTAGGGCTGTCTTGCATCAAGACAGAGAGGCCATGCCACGATTGCTTTGAAAACACCGACCATCGCAACAGCCTTAAGTTCTTTTTATTGGGGCTGGTTGGTATAGTGAAGAGCTTCTGCCAAGCTTTATGCCAGTTTGTCGTGAATCTTTAAGGTATAGAGGACTATCAGGCTTGGGGCCATGATGACTGTCCATAGATCAATGCACTTTGTCTAGCCACTACTGATCCAATGGTTGTAGTCCATGTAATATATAACTTAATCTAGATATTCTTTTCCTGCTCTTGTGTCTGATGTCTGCATCAACTCCGAGTATTGATGATTATTAGCGGTCTTATCTCGCTTGGCCTTATTGAAGTCTTGGTAATGGTAGAGTGGTATGATGGCGTCTTTTTCATGATTATATATTCCCGTAATTGTGTTGCCTTTGAGATGTACTCTCATGGTGCATCAAGCTGCGTGGCTGTCAAGCGACTGATTGCATTAACCTGAGATTTCGCAAAGCTACCTGGTAGCACTCCCTGGCATGGACACCATTTCTTTTGTTGATTATAGCGAACTCTATGAAAAGGCAAAGAGTGGACGCGAAGCGACTTAGTTTTGATATAAAGCTGGCATATATGCATTGAGATTAAGTCTAGTATACATCCTTCCAAGTGTGTCGTAGGCGTGTCTCTGGTGTAATGAATACTCTTAATTACTTGTCCATTAAGTATAGATGAAAAGAGCACTTCAAGTCTGAAGCAATTGCAGCGATGTCATAGGCAGCTTATTTAATAAGCTGGGCATCATGGCGCAATTCGCAGCCATTCTAGCAGGTTAAGCTGTTCTTACCAAACCAACGACAAGAGATAAGAAGTTAAACTTCTTTGCAAGTTCAATATGCCATACCAATATTGCTTATGAGGATGTAGATTCACTCACGATACATCAACAACCACAGCTAGAGAACTATTGCGAGGACTTCGGAGTTGATGAGCTATGGAGACTTGTGTAAGAAGGCTGCTATGTTCACAAATCTTTAGAGCGCTGCGTCTGTGCCATTATAATGAGGGGATTATTGGTTTCTTGTTGTCCTGGTGGAAAGTGTGTGTTTCTTGGTCAAACAGTCTAGGTAGTCCTATACTGCGCGAAGTCTTCAGAGGCACTTAAGAATAACGAAATCTAAATGCTAATTTATTGGATAATGACATGGGATAAGAGCAGATTCATCTGTAAATAATAATAAGAGATGTAAGAGATGTGTAACCTCTTGCAGCGTAGAAGCTATCACGACCATAGCAAAGTAAAGAAAACGAGAACTTCATGAAGTTGTGAGATTGTGGGGATTGTAGTGGATGGCGGTGATTCACTGCATGCTGTGAGGTTTCGGTAACAGCCATGGAAACACATGGATACAGTGGTACGCAAAAGTGCGCTTCACAATCAGGGTAGAGGATGGTATTCTAAATCTTTTATGATCTTAAAGGCGAGGAATGAAAGATTATTTATCTTCCTCCAATGCAAGATAACTGTATGTAGCCAGTGGCTCGGTATAATAGTGGCACTCTATTACTAACTTCGACATACAAAACATATGATGGAATTTTACTTTCACATTTCCACTTAGAGAATATTAACTTGTATCAAACTTACCAACTGCTACAAGAGACTCGGGATGGACGTTATATGCACTAGGCATCCTCCCAGTCGCAAAGTGTCCCGAAGCCCACCTACAACGTCCAAAAGAAAAAGGAAATTTAAACTAAATTATAACAAAATAAACAGTAAGTTGACTCCAAACATGAGCCCAAACTCGAGGCTGGTTATCCTCCATAATGAATGTAAGTAATCTCTCCACACTGGCCTCGGGGATGGAAGAGACACCTCTCTGTGCTTGTATGTTTTGACACCATTACTGGTCTGTCTATCCGGCTACCTGTCTACCTATCAATTAGCTAAACCTGCTAAACGACTGGTGCTGGGTCGTTGGCACGTAGTCAACCAACCCCGGTTCAGCCTCAACAATGAGGTTTGGTTTCTCTCTTGCACTTAAAACTTACAGTGCCCAGGTAAGTACTGAATAATTGTATGATAGATAGACAGAAATGTCAGGGCTTGGGGAAGGAGATAGCCATGGACGCCATCAATTGATGCGACACGTCCTGAAGGAGGTCATACAAAAGGATCCATTGCGGACGGAGTAGCACCTACCTGCTGATTCAGTTGATAGAACACTTAAATCAGTGGTGATTTTCATTTATCAGCAAGAAATGCAAATTATCACGCTTCAACTACCATTTTATTTTGTACTTATGAGAATCTTCTTAGTTTTTAACCATATCTATCTGCCGTCTTCCCACTATCATGGGAGGCACCTGCAAGGGAAAGAAAAGCAAGCACTCCAAGGTCTGCAGGCGAATCTATAATAGTGGGAATAAAACGAAGATGCTGCTGTTATGGCTAGCAGTACATTCACAGTGATATGAAGATAACAAACCAGTTTTTGCCCAGCAACATCCGTCAATGTCCATACCTTTAGGTATCCCTTGGCAGATTTAATGCCTAATCTACTCATCTCTTAGGGAGCTATCGCCGCCCAAGTCCCTATAATTTAGCCCCTAGCACACTGAGCCCTTACCTAAACTTAGCCACTAATCCAAATGCCGTTCTACTAAGGTTAGGAATATAGAACCATAATCTTAGGGTAAAGAATTAGCGAACTTAGTACTGAACAAGTCTAAGCCTAAGGTGCCTTATCTCTTATCTAAGGTATATTATCATCTCTTATCTGAGGTACCTTATCTGAGACATATCTTATGATGGCGGTGCATCAGTGTTGTGGCTGATATTTTGCGTGTCGCAGTGAGTTTTGCTGCGCAAAAGTGTCCTCACGTTCGAATTTCTCCTTTTCCCTTAACTCTTCATCACTTTGCCAAAAGTGCTCTTGCACTAGATTTGCTCCCGCTCTTCTATTATTCTATTAATAAAATTATCAACGGAAAATGTCTCCCCATAGCGACACGTCAAGGCAGGATAACCCCCGACATGTTGCCATTTCCAAGACTTGTGTAGACAGAGAATTCCTTTGAAGGCAAGATGTCCTCAGCTGTCCCGGCGCCCTACGGGCCCCAGGAAAGGTCCATAGTTCAAATCTGTGCGGGGGCAATCGATTTCCTTTTTGAAGCCGTATTCTGATCACTTTTTGTCGTGATTTCAGCTTTTTTTCGTGGTTTTGATCCGATATCTTGAGCTTCATTTTCCACTTACACGATGGTTTGCGGATGGCAATTGCCACAGCAGGTGCGATCCTGCCCCGCCATTTCTCCGCCTCACGTGACACCCCACACTCCATATACGGCAGGCGGTGGCCCTGTAATCTCGGCAGAACCGTAACGTCACAAGAGGAAGTAGTTAAGCGGCGGCGCCGAACTGTGTCACTTTTTGGATGAGCCGATGCCGCCTCGGCCTATCCTTGATGCTTTATACCGACCAAACCACCAACTTTTTGATCGCCCCTTTACGTCCTTCAATCCTACCACTATTCTCTGGACGACAAAATACAAAATACAAGTCACAATGACACAAGAGCGCAGTGATGATGCTGTAGCTCCCCGCTCGACACCAAATGGCTACCCCGCCAAAGCCGACGCAGGCAAGGCATCTCGACCAATGCGGGAGGTGTGCGACGAGATGAGAAATAAGATTGAGTCCTTCTTGGCTGAAGAGCAGTCTACGCCTATACTCAGAGATGTTCAAGCGCAACTACGAGTGTCGCTAAAGGTCGTGGAGGAGGCGTTGGAGAAGTATCTGTATGTTCTGGGCGCATCCCCCTGTTCACGTATGATGTTTGATGTTGATGCTGACATTTTTGCGATTAGAGCGGACCAGATCTCGATTTCTTATAATGGAGGCAAAGACTGTACGTATCCAGTGCCGGCGTTGCGGATTGTCCACAGCTTTGCCTATGCGACGGGCAAATTGCCGCTTGATATGTCTATTCTTACACGAATCTAACGCTTTCAGGTCTCGTCCTTCTCATCATTCTCCTCGCATCGCTCTCAAGACACTACTCCCCCAAATCCAATTCCGAACCCCCCAGCGCAGGTGACTCAACGTCGTTCCCCGAAAAGTTTCAGGCCATCTACATCATCCCACCTGACCACTTTCCCGAGATTGACGATTTCGTTGATAGTTCCGGCGCAGAGTATCACCTGGAGGTTGCGCGATATATGCTTCCCATGAAGCAGGGTCTGGAGTTGTATCTTGCGGATCGTCCAAACATGAAAGCCATTTTTGTTGGTACCAGGAGGACGGATCCTCATGGGGAGAATTTGAAGCATTTTGATCCAACGGATGCCGGCTGGCCGGCGTTCATGAGAGTCCACCCGGTGATTGATTGGCATTATGGTAAGTGTTTCTGTGAGCGCATAGTTGAATGAGTGCTAACCATGGATAATAGCCGAGATTTGGGCTGTAAGCTTGACCTGAGATTTGATGTGGACATCATGACTAGACGGTACAGAGCTAACAAATGGTAGTTTATTCGACATCTCGGTATCCCATACTGTCCTTTATATGATCAGGTAAGCCCAAGTGCGCAAAGATCATACGTAGATTGTGACTAACATATGGCAGGGCTACACGAGTCTGGGTGGCCAGAAAGACACCCATCCCAACCCCCACCTGAAGAAGGAGGGTGCAAATGGCCAAGAGTTCTTGCCAGCATATGTGTTAACGGCAGATGATGAGGAACGGCTGGGCCGCGGTAGATGATGGAACAAGACAAGAGGTCAAAAGCTTTCTGTATATTTCGCATGATGCATCAGGAGAGTTACACGAATAGAGAATAGATCTCAGGCGTTGTGATTAACAACAATGGTCTTGATACGGTGATATAAAGTAAGAGAGTTTTCAAGTGCTAGCGAGGTTACGTATGTCTGCATGAGATGTATTATGGTTTTGTGACCACACCGACAAGTGATTTTGACTCAGGAACTTGCAGGGTCCCAGGGTGAAGTGAGTTTAATGCATTGAGGGGCATCTGATACAATTAACACGCATATGACAAGTTGGAATATCAAATGTCATCGTCGTATATGTTTGAGTTTACTCGTATTTTTCTCTAGTGCTTTGTCGTCAAAGCAGATAGGGTGTGAGCGAAACCATGATGTGTAATCTTGACACAAGTCCTGCCTGTTATTTCCTTGGTTGGTGGTGATGTCAAGAACATGGACAACATCTGATAAACCAAATCTGCTCAGTATTGATTTATCATGATGACCGCGACTCGACTTGGCTTGATAAAACACAGATCATCAAGTGACAGCTCAAGACAAGCAACGGCTAAACGCAAACCCACTGCAGTGGTCCACTTGTTGAGTCGAAGGGACCCATGTCATGGACCATGTCAAGGACCATGCCCGCTAGACACGGGCTTCTCGGCACGTCAGGCCAAGCCTTTGCGTGTGCCGTGTTTCCCAACACTGCCTCACTCTGGGCTCGTGCTACTCAAGGAATCATAGACACCTACTGGTTGAGCATGCAGCTCCCCTTGCCCTGCTCTTGAGCGTTCAAGGGGGGTGTTTGTGGCTGTGTAAGACTTGGCTACTGGATACAAAAAAGGAAATAATTTTTTTTAAAGGGATTGCGAGAATTGGGTACAGGCAGCAAGGAGGTAGGCAACGTACTGTAGAGTATGAGACCAAGTGAGGAGCGTTAAAAGAGGACGGGACAAGGTAGCTTCAAGGCGGGTTTGTTGAAAAATAGGTGTGGGAAAAAAAGGTCAGAACCACATCTTGGCATATCAACTTGGCGCCGCCTGATAAGAGCAAGGGGCGGGAAACAGTTTTTTTCACTTTTCCTTCTTTTATTTCATAACCAGAGGATAGAAGGAAAAAAAAAAAGGCAAGAAAAGGGCAAGAAAGAAAAGGAGAACCGAAACCGACAAGGATAAAGCAACATCATCCCCACACAAGGTTCAGTCGTCAAATGCTGCACGTTTTGAATGTCCCTACTTCAAGAACCCAGACCTTTTCTTTCACCATCCATGCTTGCATCATTTCGATCTCAGACGCTGAAAGCGGGCTAGAAAATGGCCGACAGCGAGGTTGAAAGGCTGTGCGGGTACCACCAGGAACTCGTCGGTAAGAAACATGGTCAACTGGACAAGACGGCAGCGGATGAGCTTGGGAGGGTGAGGGAGTATGTTGGGAAGAGGATAAAGGGAAGTTTGCGGTTTCATTATCGTCCCATGACAGAGGAGTCGTCAAAGGCAACGGCAGATGTCACGTGGGAAGGTGAGGAAATCGAAAAGGTTGATGCCTACCATGCGCAGCTTCGAAACTTGCCTCATGAATCACTCAGTATGAAACAATCCCGTATCACGAAAATTCATGACCTAATCGCTAACACAATGCAGATTTATACTACCGAAAGACATACACAGAGTCTGATAAGACTGGGGACTATCAAGATGACGTCCTTCTCAACACAGAGGCAGAAGTTGGATACCACGGTGAAATCCCTGGCACTGCTTCAGTAAAAGGTTTTGGAATCGAAATCTGGAATGATAATCAACGTTTGGAGACACAAATGTCTGAACATATTCGAATTCCGGCCAAGAAGCTACCGACTATCAAAGAAAGGAGTCTCTTGCGGCGCGTTGACGAGATGCAACGAGGTGTGGCTATACGAGGAAGAAGCCCTGAACAAGAAGATGCAGACCTCAAAGAGTTTGCTGGCGACCTGTAAGTTTCTCAGTATAAGTTGTGTCTTACATGGCAGATAACTAACCTGGAAAGAATCAAATTCACCCCTGGCAAGGATGGCCCAGAGCAATATCACTGCCTCAGTGATTTTTGCGACCTCCTCTCCCAGACAGACATCTTTCCGGATTTCACCACCAAACCCAGCATCTCTTTCGAGTGGGTTGCTACAAAAGGCACTGGCCACAGCAGATCAAATCTTCTCTGGCAGATTGTCCTAGCCAAGGAACTGGCCATTCGCCTGTGCCGTACTCGTGAGAAGAGTTCATGCAGAATCTCTCGTAATGTTCTTGCTGCTCTTATTGTCCAAGACTTGTGGCTTCAGAATGTTCAGATCATCATGGAGCATGTTCAGGTCAACTTGTCCGGACTTGATAAGAATAGCTCAGATGAGGTTCGGGCTCGAGCTATAGATTACAAGGCCAAGGGTGAAGATGCCATGGAGAAGAAGCAATGGAAGGAAGCAAAGGAGTACTTTGCCAAAGCTATTGATTTGGACCTTGGATCGGCAGAGTGTAGAGCATCTCGAGCTGTGGCAGATTTACGATTGGGCAACTGGACTGGCGCCGCTCAAGATTCATCTGTTGCCACCAAGATCGACCCTCAGTATCTCGACGCATGGGAAATTCTTGCTGCGGCTTGGAAACTAGCTGGGAATCACGTTCGATCTCTGGAGGCTTACCAGCGTGCTGTACAAATCGCGGGGGATAAAGCTACCCCTGAACTGAAGAAGTGTCTTGCAGACGCGGAGGCCAAAGTCAAGGAGATGACAAATCCAGAAAAGGAATTGGACCAGCTTGCACAGGACGAGATACGGAGACAACTGGGAAACCAGAAATGGGATCCTTTCCTGCATCGCTTGAGATTGCAATCTCGTTGCCACAAGACACAGGTGGCAGGCCTGGTTCGATTCGCCCAGGAGATGCAGTGGCCTCATATTGACGAACTACGTGACTACACAAAGGATGTTTGGGAAAAGTCGATGAGGGGGATGCTCGACTCGTGCTGTGTTCTGGACTGGTTGCTTGGTGTGACGCTACCGGGGAACAAGATGGCTTCCAATCTCATGTGTAGCCTCATCGAGCTAAGTCCGTCCGTGTCGAATCTTCACCTGGCACAATCGTCCGACCATGGTCTATCACTACCTCAGTGTTCATATTGGAGGTCGAGGAGTGTTCTCGGCCGTGTCCTCGGCGCCTGGCCAGGTGTCTCAGAACTATGTGGCTGGATCGGTCCCTGTCCACCGATTGTACTCGACCACTCCGTTTCCAAGAAGAAGGTCGCTTCATACATTCTCTGCGACCCGTCTTTGGTCCCTGCCATAAAGGCACCAGATGCAGTTCTCGCAGACCCCGATCACAGAGTTGCACATTGGCGTCTTCGTGCAAACGAGGATTTAAAAACATATGTTTCCGAAATGATGAGCGAGAAATCTTGGATATACCCCCGACCACCAACGCAGGAACTCAAGCCTGTAGCAGTCAAAGCCATTCGTATTCGTCAACTCTCCTTCCGACCAAATTCGAACGAGAAAGAAGTCGAGTACAAAGCCACCATCGACTTTAGCTTTGTCCTCAAAAAGATCGTGCCCCTAACAAAAGTCGTCAGCTTTACCCTCTATACCAACCCAATCTTCACATCCCTTCCAGCCTGCAAAGGAGGAGACCACCCCATCCACACACGAGAGATACAGCAGTATGACGCACTAGTCGTACCGGTGCATAATCTACGTGACCATGGCGGCAAGATGGACAAGGGGCGGCTGATGGTTGTTAATGCGACGTGTAACGGGGGTGAGTTGATGGCGAGGGCTTGGTGTGCTGAGAAAGGTAGGAACGCGGTCATTAGAAGGCCCGAAGGACCATGCTACACGTGTGCGCTGAGAGGGGCTTCAAAGGGGGGTGTAGCGGTTGGATTGCTTATATGGGTGTCGTGAGGATTTAGGGGGTGCAAGTTGAAAAGAGTCTTGGAGAGGTATAATGACAATAACTTTTATAGATATCCTGATGAATTTTGCTGACAGTTAAACTTGCGTAACACTTTCGTGACACTTCTCGCTATCTACATCGCGATGTCTCTTGGTGGTTGTTGACATTATGACAGAAGGTGACGTGTAGCGATGATCAAGCCTTGCGTCGTTCCCATCTGACATACGCAGGCTGAGCCGGTCTCGAGAACAAAGACGTATAATCAGTCTTTGGAACTCCCTCCTTACCATCCATAGTAGAGAATCTAAAGTTTCTCACCATCGTCGCAACGATAACCCCCAAGTTGACATATGCAAACTTCTCTCCAATGCATCGATGTCGTCCCGCGCCAAACGGTAGATACGGACTCTTGGTGCCTTTGGAGACAATTCCATATCCGTAATCGATCACGTCGTCGTTGACTTCTTCCTCTGGGGCGTGGTCCCATCTATGAGGATTCCATGATTTCGCGTTGGGAAAATGGTCTTCACTTAAGGCAGTGACGGTAGGTGATGCAAGGAGGACTTTGTCGGTGGTTATAACGTAGGGAGTTCCTGGGACGGCCATTGGGTTCTTGACTTTTCGAAGAATGGAGTGGATGGAGGAGTGGACGCGGAGGGTTTCCTTGACGACGTTCTGTAAGAGGGGGAGCTTGTCGAGATCGGAATACTGTAGCGGAACGGTGGTGTCGAGATGGAGGACTTGTTCCTGGTATAGCTCTTCTGCGATGTCGGGCTGGGATGCGAGATGGAGCATGATCCAGGAACTGGCTGAGGAGGAAGAGTGCTGGCCTGCCATGAGGAGCGTGATCATCATATGTGCAATCTCCTTGTCTGGTACGGGCTGTCCATTCTTGTACGTGCACTTCATCAAGTTGGATATCATATCATATCCTTCCTCCTGATCCACGCCTCGCTTTCGTCGTTCTTGTATAATGCCCATGTAAACCTCTCTCATCTTTGCATGCGCAGCGTCTCGTCGTCGGTTATGCGGGAACGGAGCCCACGGGAACAAGAAGTTGACAGGGGTAAATCCCAAATCGAGATCGTGATATAGAGCAGCGAATTCAGCGGTAAGTTTACGACGGACTTCTTCGCCTTGGAGGGAACGAGCAGCGGTAAATATTGTGATCTCGGCCATGGCGTTGGAAACATCCACAACGCCAGACTTCCCAGTAAAGGCCGGCGCGGACGAGACATAATCTAGAACTTCTCTCTCAATAAGCTGAACGTGAGACTCGAGAGCCTTTTGCGTGAGTCCGAACTTGACGAATTTCTTCTGTTCCATGAGTTTCGAGTTGGGACAATCGTAGACGACATCGCTGCCAAACACGGGAGTGGTCAACGGACTGTAGATTTCTTCGGCGTTTGCATCCTGAAGACGACTGTTGAGAACGAAGTCATTGCCATCAACTCCGAGGTAGCATGTTATATATCGACCGAAGAGAACAAAAGTGAAAACATCTCCGTGCTAAGGTGGATTAGACATCAAGCAGAGTTCTGAGGTAGCATGTCGGCTTACTTTCTCCCTGCACTTGACGAAGAAGTTATAAGGGTCAAGTCCGTAGGCTATAAAGTTGCCAAAGAAAGGAAGCCAGTGGAACACAAGAGGAGGATCGGTGGGTTTTCGAGGGAGTTTTTGGTATAGCACGTTGAGGAGGACGATGAGCAGGAGAGCTGCTACAGCGTAAAGAGGGAGGTGAAGAAGAGTAAGCATATTGATGAACTGATGAAGAGAGGATAGTTTGAACAGTAGAGGGGACGTCAATGGATTATATAGACAGGTTTTTAGAGGAGTTGCTAGTTATCATGGCTAAAAGGGGAGGGCATTTCCAACCTCGCCTCTTTTCCCCTTTCCAAGCGGAATATTGCCAAGGCTAAGCATTCTCGCAGTTCAGATCCTCCGACAGCTTAACCAATACACTCTATTCATCTTTATGATATACTGACCATGTTTTTTTTTTTTTGGACAAGTTGTTCGGATAATGGTTGATTATAAGTCAGCGTGTTCGGGATCCCTCGCACTCGTATTCGTATCATGGGTGCTGCTACACAGAATAGTGACGGTATGGGGTGCTAGATCCGAACACGAGTAGTAGCCTGGGGGAATTATAGAGGGATCTCGTTCGGATCTGGATGATCTTGATTGCATTACGTTGATCTAGATTGACAAATGGTCTCTTCGTGGGTCGACCAGGGCTCGTTTTATTTGGTTAGATTTGATACTGAAGGAAGCTCATGGGTTCGGCTGATGCATACTGGAGCATGGATTATACCGGGGGATGGGGGTTCTAGTTAGGGAAACTGGTTGGCCGCTGTGTTGGTAATCCTTTGCAAATAGTAAGACGTGACAGGAGGATAGGTGAGGTCTCAGACTAGCAGTCAGTCATACATTGGTTTCATAACTGATATGGTATTGAAATGGAGGGATTTCTTCGCAGCACAACTCATAGCTTTCTATGTATAAGCGAGAGACAGTCTGGTATTTAAACATGATTTAATTATAAGAATGAACTGTTCAGTTACTCATCTTGATGATTGCGTGCTTGATGATGGGAACATGCACTAGCATGATCTACAGCTCCTCTCCATGATATCTTGTCTTCTATACCTCATCAAGTACCAGACCACAGGAGAGTATCATTCTATTTTCATAAAAATACATATCTGAAAATATCAATATTACAAGAAGAGGGTTTTATCTCGGTTTGAGAGTGACAGTTGGATCGCCAAGTGGAAATCAAGGTCACATGATATCACACGTGACTGATTGTCCGAAATTTCACCTCAGGCAACTTCATGCACCAAGCCAGCCACTAAACGCGATCCAGCCTCCACTGAAACCCAGCCTCGTCCAGTGCAAAAGCTCAACCTCGAAAAACAATCTCATCACAAAACACAGCCCAAGATGAGCTTCGTCCCCATCAACCCGCGGCCCATGCTGCAAGACCTCGTCGACAAGCCCATCTTTGTCCGTCTCAAGTGGGGTGAGGTCGAGTACAAGGGTACCTTGGTCTCCGTCGACAGCTACATGAACCTCCAGCTTTCCGGAACCGAGGAGTACGTGTCCGACAAGCTTACCGGCTCTCTGGGCCAGGTATTGATCAGGTATGTTTCCCCAGACGCGAGATTCCGATGAGATGACATGTGCTAACGTGGTGTTTTAGATGCAACAACGTTCTATGGGTGCGAGGTGCTGAGGATGGAAAGGATGTTGCCATGACGGATTAATCAACCACGAGAAAGGGAGAAAGGAACGCGTGTCATATAGCACGCCAGAAAGGCATGATTGAAAGATTTAACTCGGCCACGTTTTGATTTGACGCGCCTGCTGCATCTGGGAACGCATGAGAAGAGAAGGGCGGTGAAGGATATTCAAAAATCGACATCGGAGAAGATATGAAATGAGGCAGGGACACCACCTCCTTTGGTTCTTATTACACGAGGTTGCCGTGGATATAAATGTCGGCGGAAAGAAAAGAAAAAGCATATACCCTCTCAGCCTCGGTGGCCTTAATATGCATGGAGATCTGACATGTGCGAGGAGCTAGACAATGGAGAGCAGATTCAAGACACGGGATCTTCCTACACTTTGACCCTTTGATTCTTTTTCAAGAATCGAGATGCATGAAAAGTCAACAGGTATTTGTGAAGATTATCTGTGTACTGTAAGAACTTCAAGAGAAACACCCCAGCACTTCACTTCCCATCTGTTACAAGATGCCTGGGTAGTAGAAAACACCATTCGACCTCATGAATAGCATTTGACATACGGCATGCCGACTAGTAGATCCTAGGTAAGTGCCCAAGTTTATATTGAGTATGTGTCGAGTCGAGACATCAATTGCTATAGCTAATCTCCAGGATGATAAAGCAATAGTCCTCCTTCATCCGAGCTTTGATTTAATCAAAGGAACCACCAAGAGTTTAGCCATTGTCCATATAAAACTGCAAAGCACTAGAAGAATATCTGTATTCATTTCTTCTTTATATAGCAGTAGCACGTTAAAACACTCTCCGAGGCTTCAACTACAACTTCTTGTATGGAGTGTCTCGTCGATAATGCCATGAAGAAGAATCACAAAACACACGCTCGTATCCCAACGCACCCTCCACAAGACTGAGAATCAAAGTCGGTGAGACATTAAAGGCTGCTCCGTATCTGTTCTCAGCAAAAAGGGTCAGAGTATCGTAAGCAACGCTGAAGCCAGGGCTTCCCTGGTTGAGAGTAACAGCCACAGCGGGAGGCTATATATGATCAGTGAATAATCTCGATGAAGCAATCCTGATGCACGAACTTACCTTGTTGGACAAGCTGGGGTTGATTCTGCACCATCTCTTGAGATACTCATACAGAACATCAAGAGTAGGACTATGACTACACTCAATCTCAACCTTGTTGGAACCATATGCTCGAACAAAGAGGAAATATGGCGGCTTCTGCAGGAGAGTCGACGGCTTGGGCAGGTTGATAGGATCAGGGAGATATTCAATAGCGGAAACTGACACAGCAGCAGTGGTCTTTGGTGCAGCTGTCTGAGGATTCGTCTCTTCTGCGCCCACATCTGCCCATTCGTCTCCGGTCGTGGAGTGGATAGGCAGAGATTGAGAAGGCTTGCTCTCGTCAAAACAGTCGAGAAGCTGCTGTTTGAATACACCGGCGAACTGAGCTGGTTGGTAGACTTGGACGTTGGGGACATAGAGGACGAAGCCACGGTGCTTTTTTGACCAGGTGGTCAACGGCTTTTCACTCTCGGAAACCTATCAATCATGTGAGTTGGAATCTACTCTTTGGTGAAGTAGATTTTAGATCTCACCTCA
This sequence comes from Fusarium penzigii, assembly GCA_013623535.1. Classification (NCBI taxonomy): domain Eukaryota; kingdom Fungi; phylum Ascomycota; class Sordariomycetes; order Hypocreales; family Nectriaceae; genus Fusarium; species Fusarium penzigii. The sequence continues at coordinate 34,417 of JABFFC010000269.1, read as the reverse complement.
ACAGCCAAGACCAGTCTTGAAGATGCCTCGTTAATATGAGTGAGGACCTTCTCCGTCCACTCTTCCTGCGTAGAATCATCAAGGATCTCCGTGATGATAACACACCACGCCTCGATGAAAGCGGTCACAACAGAAACAAGCTGGGCTTTGTCCTCGTAGACTTTATCGAGTTCTGAGATGATAATTGCCCATTCTGGCTCGCAATGAACTTCTAGACCAAGAACATCTTGGAGATTCTTGATGGCATTCTTGACAGGAGACGTGGCCGCCGTCCAGTTATCTCGAATAGAGACTTTGGCTTTGAGTGGGCTGGAGCGGAACAGTCAGAGTCATTAACAACATCACGGACATGTGGAGAGAGAGGGTTCCTACATAGACATTCTGGGTGGATAAGTGAAGATAATCACGACAAGATCATTATATCATGAACAGTCTCACAAACGGACAACTTAACCGCCCTTTTTGATGTTTCCCGTTCCTTCCTTTAACCGAGTCATTGACGATCATTCCCCTTTTCTACTCATTTGACATCTGAACCCTTACTCTCAGCCCACCTCATCCCCGTCACCCAGAACCCGCCTGGTTTAAATTGCCCCAGCGCCAACGCACGCTAACAAGGCACTACGTTTTCAGCTGGGCGTGACGAGGCGGATTTTCATCTTGTTTTTTTTTGTTCCCTTCACGGTGGAAGAGGGGTAACAAAAAAAAAAGTATCGTCATAATCCTAGACAGAGTTGACTCGTCGTGGGGTTATCTATCAATCCCCCATGTCTGGACCTGTGGTTTGAGGCACGGGTTGTGGATAGCTTTTGGTCTCCCCCCTCAGTCACGGACGGGAGGACGCCTCGTCTGATGGGGAAACAGAACCCCAACAAGGTCTGCATGCATGTTTGTCCCCGTCCAGCCCGGTAACGGAATAGGCTTGTGAAAGAGTTTAGTTAAGTCGTGATTGTTCGTGCCTGAGTCGTGGCTTGTATTCAGGGGTAACCTCTTGGACATTCCTATATGAATCCATAAAAGGCCTCCGCATGTCTTGAACTTGATCTCTCACTTCATCTCATCTTATCAACACTGCTGAACCATCTCGTTCTTTGATACCCTTTTCTATTTCTAAACAATATCAATTAAAATGCCTCGTCTTCCTCCTGCCGAGAAGCTTCCTCTTGCTGCCCGCAAGAACCGTGAGTCACGTCTGCCAACACATTATGAACTTAACTAATCAAGATATCTAGTCCGTGATGGTTGGGATAACAAGAGAGAGGAGTGGGAGCAAAAGATTTCTGCTATCCTCGGCGAGCCATGGACCATCAAGGTCGACCCTCTTGCCATCTACCCCTACGCCGAGTCCGGTTCATGGGGTCAGACTTCCCCCGGTGACTTGATCAATGGGTGAGTAAATATCAAAACACAAGTGTTCTCACCACTGACATATTTGTATAGATACATTGAGGGTGTTGAGTACCAGCTCAAGTACTTTATCGACTCCAACGGCGAAGCCGTCAAGAACGAAATCAACGAGATCTGCTCTGCACATGTCATCACCATTGACTATGACGAGGACAAGACCGTCTCCTACTGCGGCTGCAAGGTCTCTCCCGAGGGCGAGCTCGTCATTCTCTTCGCCGAGGGCAACCTAGGCACCAACGTCAACTATGCCATTGAGTCGGGCAACCTCAAGAAGGCTCTCAACAACGGTCCCCCTAGCGGCAAGCCCATGAGCTTCCTTGCTCGCCAGTCCATCGCCCAAGACTACGACCCCAAAATCAAGGAGATCCAAGAAAAGGTCAACAAGCTCCTCGGAAAGGAGGTCCCCCTCGTGCCCAACTTTGAGGACAACTTTGCCAAGCTCAAGGGTGACTCCAAGGTCCGAGACGACTTTGAGACCAACATCGGAAGCTTCACTCTCTACTACTTTGAGGCTCTTGCTTCATATCTTGACTACAACAAGTTTGGCGAGGATGAGCTCCTCCAGGAGGGTCTGCTTGAGGCCTTGGAGGGCAACGCTATCCACTTCCGCGTTGTAGATGCATTGAAGAGATCCTACAACGAGTCTGTCGTCGAGGATGGCCTTCTCTACCTTCAGGTATGTTTCTTTACGACTGACGGTGATGATTTATACTGATACGATGACTAGACTACCCCTGAGAACTTCGGTACTAATGTTAATGACGTGGCGAGCAACTTGATTGATATCCTATAGATGAACTAGACTAGGAGTTGAATATTGAACATTGTTAATTTCTGACTTGGTCTGTGTGTGATTTGTTACAATTCGTTCACGTGTGTGACTTAAGTGAAGCGTGTGACGGGTGATGTTTTCTTAATCAGTGTTGTGATGAGCATCGTCCTTGATACATACAGTAACAATCCCTAGTCCTACCAATAGTACATAGGGCTGCAACAGTACTACACGAACTGTGCGTGGTTATCAAATTGTCTTCATTCGATTCTCTTATATGTTGCTGCATTCATTACGCCACTGAAATTCAAGCTAGGAAATTCACTCGAGACTCTACCAAGGAATATACCGTCTATTAGACGAATGATTCGATGTTTATTAGATATGCTATTATTTGAATCTCGTAACCACATATATATCTTCTATATACTATTGTCTTAGCCTTTCATTTCAGTATAAAGGAATAATGCAATACTCCAATGATGTACCACGATATATTCAGTAGTTCGACCATGCTCTGAATCCAAAATCATACCTGGTATATTCTGCAACCTAGGTATTGGCCCCATCTACATGCATTCACTACCGCATGTTAGTAGATAAATGAGAGAATAACTTTTCAGACTCAGCCTGCTTTGGTTTTAGTTCCAATTATAGACCTCGTATTAGAATTCATGACAAGCCATGCACGCATGTCAGTGCCGATAGCCTGAATACCAATTACAGTCATCGGCTGAAGCATATTCCATATTCCATTAATCTTGTACATATCAAGTATGAAACACCGTATTAATATCCAGTCATCATAGAGGCCAGACATGGGCGAGCAGATGGCCATTGACACCAGATACATATAAATACCTCTCATTGGCAAATGCATTAGACATACGAACTTCCTGAATACGAACTCAAAACCTAGAAGACCATCAAACACGGGATCAAGGGACAGTCATAGTGAGCAGTGAAGAAATACAAGTCCTGAACGATATCAAGTGCTATGGCGGCATGGTATAGAGACAGGATCAGACTCGTTTGCTCCAAACCCACCACGGACTCTTTCCTCCCGGCACTGCGGCATCTGGGGACAACTGACATCATCACTCCGTCCATCGGATGAAGTGCAAGATACTACAGTAGAGTATCACTTGGACCCTCAATTCAAGTCCCGTTATTCAAGACATATCCACCCACCTCGGTTAGAGCCCAATATCCCCATTTGCTGACTACGACTTGGCATGAAGAAGTTCCGTCCTGGTCAGGGTCCAGCAAAAGATCCAAATATCCTAGGGGGATGGTTCTTGGCGTTTTCTCTGTACGATGTGTTTGCTTCGAATCACTACTAGAACATCAGATTGAGAACTCGTTGACTATCAAATCCAAACGGAATGTCGGGTTTATGCCCAATCGCATCAATGACCTATCGGACTACACAGGTTGGATCGTCTGCTCTTCACTATTGATTGACTGACAATCACTGGATTGACAATGTAACGGAAGAACAAGGTGTCGTACTGCCAAGAGATGATTCTGTCGGAGTAATTTCGCCGGCGTTTCAGCCTTGCATGAATGTCCTCTTTCTCGTTCCTGTCCCGCTGGTGCTAGTTCCCCAGAGATTTGGTGTAGAGTAGGGCAATGACCAGTTTTCGGTTTGAGACTGGTTTGTCTGTGCAGACCAGCAAACATAGATAAAACGAACGATCAATCGATTATCGGATTAATAAATGCCAACCTGGGAAAGATGGGAGAACCGATCCTGTCTTTCTTTTTTGCCGCAGTGCAAATGCAAATGTCTGCCCAAGAGGGGGTCCAATGCCGATCTTGATAACACACCATACCAATTGAAATTTTATACAGACGATCATCGGGGTTTGATCATCGGAAAATGCGGACGAGCCTCGGAACTCGTTTGTCTGTGCCGTTTTTTTCTCTTTTTCGTCGCTTTTCTTTATTGACCCAGCTATCCAGTAATTTCTCAGCCCTTGCCCACAGCCACCCCTTGGATGTCGGACCTCATCAAAGCGCATGTAGCAGAAAGTAAGCTGTAGGATTTGAAGGAGCTGGCGCAATGTGCATGTACAAGAGTCAACCTTTAGTATGCGTCTCATGGATATTATCCTACTCATACGATGGATGGGCTTAGACTTTGGGCGCAAAATAAACATCTAATCAAAAAGCACAAAAGCATAATGGAGGGATCCCATGTAAAACAATCTCACGTTTCGTTTCCTCACGAGACCATCCATAGGGCGAAACGCCAAAAAAGAGAAGAACAACAAATGTCCTGTCTCTGCTCTCTTCTGGCAAATGAAACTGGTTGATACTCCAAACGCTAATATTCTGAAACAGCTAAATGGTGGGGTGCCCTCTCTTTTCTTCCTCCAGTTGACAGGGGAGACCCTTCTTTTTTTTGTTTCCCCCTACAAGCATACACCATCGTCATCACACAACCAACGTGAATGAAACAAGCAAACACTGCAATCCCATTCTGCAGTACATGCACTGCACATGCACAGTAACACGAAGGAGGGGGCTGATGCATTTCTGTGTTGTTGCTTGTGTTCTATTCTGATGCACTTGCAGTAATAAAAAACCTCGTGTTCTATTTCCATCTTCTTGAAACGGGTGAAACAAACGGAACATGACCAATATCTTCATTCAATGCTATTCTCACATAACAAACACCAGACACAAAATCATCTGACCGCAAGGTTCATAGTGTGACGTCAAGGCCAAGCATCTTCCTCGAAAGAAAGAAAAAAAGGTCCTCCCGTTTAAACGCCCCCTGATGATCATGGAAAGCTACAGACAAGCACGACCACAGCACAAGCACAGCACGCGACCCCTTGAGTCCGTTTGCCGAGATCCCTAGCTCTAAACCCATCAAATCAACCACCACGCCCCCCTTCAAAAGATGGGGACTCTATTGCGATGCGCGCCCGGATGTGCATCTTGTTACTTGTTGGTCCTCTCTCCCTTGTCCTTCCCATAAGCATTGATTCCCATTCTCTCTTGGTTTGTTTCTCAATAATCCTCTGCGTGGAGGGATCATCGTTGAATCTATTGTCTTTTCTGGAATCCCGTTCTCCCTTTATTAAACAAACCCTCCTTCCCCCTCGTCCTATTTCATCGATATAAGCCTTCGATATTTGTCCATATTTCACACATTTCCATTCCCTTTATTCCTTCTTCAGTATCCCTTTGGAATACTAGCCAAGGCATTCGTTATTGTTTTTTTTTCTTCTCAATCTGTCACATCATCGTCTTTCCTTTTTTTCCCCCCTCCCGTTCTTTATCTCTAATACACCAGAAAAGAAGCAAACACATTCGGTGCAACGGTGCAATAGTGCAACACTTCCAAGAAAGCTGAGCTTCTCTACCCAGTCTGGCACAAAAAATCCTCTTTCTTTTTTTTTATTTTGTCGTCATCTATAGACTTTTTGTCCTATTCTTCCCATTCCGGGATACAACGCCGGCATTCTTGTCTAAACGCTATTTCGGGGTTCGACGCTTCTTGATACCTGTATCCGGCGACCGTCTGGTCATTCTCTCACACATCAGACTGAACGTGTTTCAAACACGTCCAGGTATTCGAAACCAGTCAATTCACCCATAATCGTCCAGTCGAAAGACAAGCGGTTGCATTGCCTGACTCTTTTTTCTGTTTTAAATAACCAAGCCGTTGTGCTCTTGGGTAAACTGTCGACGTTTCCTCCAATTTTCCATCTTTGCCTGCTTTGACGAACCAACGAATTATTACACATCTTGGTCACATACCAACTTTATTTCACAATGACCCAACGATCACCGCGACAATGGGTTCGTCTCACTTACATCATCATGGCTGGCCTCGCATCTGCCAAGTCCATTACACTATCTGACTTCGAATCCATCGAATCCAAGCAAGTGTCATCCGACTGCATCAGCGCTTACGACACTCCTCTGGCCAGCTGCACCTACAACGATTTTATGGGCGGTAGGGCATGCTCCGCGGGATGCAAGACCTCGGTCAAGGAAATAGAAGGCTACATCAAGGCATCCTGCAGCGCTATCGACTCAGACTCGAATTCTCTACTGTACCGAGGTCAGAAGGGCAACCTGGTTGAGGTGCTCTGTCGCAACGTCGATGAGGCTCCAGAGCAACCTGCGGAGCCACAGACTTCATCCGCCACACCAACTTCAACTCGTGCTTCAACTCTGGCCACTCAAGTCAAGGAGAACCTCATGATCGAGACCAGTGCCGAGTCTCAGGCCTCTTCCGAGCCAACCCCAAGCGGGACTGCGATCATTGAAGACGTTGACAAGCTCACCGAAACGAGCGTGCTTGCGATTGACGTCGAAGAACCCACTCATTCTGTGCCAACCTCGGTCAGCATCCCAACAACGACGACTTCCGCAGCAGCCAAGGAGACAAGTGAAGCACAGAAGGGTACATCACAGCCTGGTGGTGGAGGTGGTGACCCCGGCGACTTTGTCACTTCAGCTGGTTCATCTCATCTGCCCGCTTTGAGCGTGGTCTCGGCGATGCTCTTTGTTGTGTTTTTTGCATAAATCAGGTGTTCTTTTCTCTTTCCATTAATGGCGTTTCGGAATGGGTGTATTGTATGTAGTAACATTTGGATAAATCATCCAAACCAGAGTGTAGAGTCCATTTTGAATGGATCAACTAAGAAGAATGAATAAATAAATAAATAAACAAATAAGCAAACAAAGTACACTTGTCCTAAAATCATGCATTCAACCTAGCAGAACCTTGGGAGCAAACCCAGATCTCGTCCTGGGCGGCTATTGGCAAACTACTGGTGATGGTTTCCAGAAACTTTTCCTATGCGGTTATATAATGTCGAGGTCAGTTCCAAAACTGAAGCCATCGTGAGTTTATCCCCTCAATTCAATTTCGCACCAGATGGTGAACACTTGCTTCTTGGCAGGCATGGATGCAGTCTTGGCTCTTGGCGCTGCGTGTGAGGATTCAGGGTCCTCGATCATGATGTTTTGTTAGGTAGCCAATGGTCTTATACACTTGGCTCGGGGCATGGGGTTGCCAATTTATCAACATCAGAGTGAATATCAAGGAAATTATAAATGTGACTATTCCATTAATACATTCATGCATTTATTCACTGATTGAACCGTTGAGAAGAAAGACGGCGAAATGAAGCTGAAAAGTGGCTTACCCTAGATTTTCTGTTGAGCTGAGGAGAGCTGGAGTGAAGTACCATGTGACAACACCAACCGATTACAAAGCCGCAACAATTCGGGAAAATTTGTTATACTAAAGAGCGCATTGGGTTTGTTAAAGACGATGAGGACCCCGTGATGCGGGCAGGTACTCTGATCCGCGATACACAGTTTTATTCGAAGACAACCACAGCTTTATCCGTATCTGTCTCGAGGGTAATTGAAGAAGTATGGGAGAAGGGTTGCTTCTTCTCTTTCATGCTCAACTAACGCTTGAAAGAAGTCTGAAGCTATGGCTTGCTTATATTAGCAGACTTGGTGATTCCTCATGCAATAATGGCCGAATTTGTAAGACAGATTGACGTCTATTGGCGGGCAGATGAGGGATGTTGGGAAACATCTCACAGGACCGTGGGGGTATTTATCTCTTCACTAAAGTTGACCTCGCGTCTGATGATCTGGCATCTTTTGAGATGGCCTCAATAGTTGCTGCCTTCAATTCATGCGAGGAGGTGACAGCTTGGGCAATGATAGGCTACATGTTGACCGCTCTTCTCGGGGTAGATTCTGATCGTGACAGGAAATAACACCGGAACTTGAGCCTGTCACTTGAGCTCAAAAAGAGTATCCAACCTCTCGAAATTCGTGCCTGTTATTTCTCATTGACCATGGCTGTTTGCGCGCTTCAAGAGTCTGTTAAAACATCCTGATTTGTGGCTTCATTTGACGTCTTGGCAGGGACTCGGGAAGACATCTTGGCCCTTGGCACCAAGCCTGGGGTGCAGTTCTGGGCGACGTTAGGGCTGGGGATCCAAGAGATCTCCAAGACTTAATATGCGACTTCGATGTATATGGTATGAGTGATTCATGATTGTCGGAGAAAGTAGTGGTAATCCTCTGCAATATTCAGATTGACGCAACTGTTTATTATTAAACTAGACATGAACAATTTATAAAGGAACAAACAACATATTGACATGTGTATGTATGTGCCAAGCCATCAATTCTTGCACCATTTCCGAGGCCAGACATCACAATGCGTCACACTTAAGACGCAGAAAAACCTCATCTACACTTACGCGCAAAGACAACAGACGACGTCGAAAGAAAGCTAAGGTTTTAGAATGGGCGCAATGCCTAAAAAATAACCTTGATTTTCCTTTCCCAACAATACCCTTGCGCCATGTGCCAGACACCCGCTTACCAGCCAAGAACAAGGCGTTTTTTTCCCATCATCTCTCTCGTTTTTCTCACTAGAAGTGGACATCAGCACAAATTAGGGAACGGTCATGTTTGGTAGGTTAGTGGGGGCGGCGAGAATCGGACGGACTGACGTCGACATGCGTCGTGATAGAGACGGGTATGAGGTTAGACGATGTTTGTCTAAACCATTGTGAACTAGACTTTCGTTGACGCCAGTAGTTAGACTGATGAATGATGGATGGTGAGCCAAAACGATGCAAGGCAATGAATATCACTTCCACGGCACTGAATACATGTACAGTAATAACACTAAGAATGGAGTGAGGCGACTGGGCTCATCACCACCTTGGTCCGTCCATGGTGGATACTTGTTGTCTGTGTCTTTTCCTCCACTTGCTTTTGTGTTCGAGAAGAGTCCTTTCCCACAAAGTGTTTTACTACGTAGTAGAATGCTTGCTGTATCAAAATGATATGATAACAATACATGTCCCTACCTTTTATACTTGACACGGCAGATCAAAACACCAGAGCTTGCTGTGAAGAACTGCCGTGGTTAACTTCTCTAGCATAAAGTCATTGACTGCCCTCAATCCACATCCCGTTACCTTAAACCCTCCGTCGATTTGTCCGCTTCGCACGAGCCTCATCGAACCTTATTGAGTCTGTTTTCTCCGAGGACGTTCTTCCAGTCTTTTCCTCGTCATCCCCTGTGAGAACATTGCCGTTGTCTCCGGCTTGGTACGCCTCTGAAATTTCCTACAGAAGCAATGGAGCCTACCCGCCTAAGTTGCAAGGGCCCCGCGATGGGCAAGCCCCCCACTTGATTTCCTTGGCTTAAATCGACAAGGGGGGGTTACATTATCCCTGCTGTTGAAGGGTTGTCACGAGTAAGTGATGATGATGATGAGAAGCTTGATTTGAAGAACCGAAGGTGAAAATGATGTTGGATGAATGATCAGATCATTGAAAGGTTGGTCTATTGATGCAAACACAGACGTGTGCACATATACGTATAGACAACAACTGGAAGGACCATATCTTCCAACTGCCACCAAAATCGATACCCACATTGCCAAGAAACAGTGGCGCTTGGCGGCACTTGTCCGTTGGGTTCGCATCGCATAGTGACCCTGTGACGACATGGTTTCCAGCCTGTGTCAACTTGCTCAATACGCTCTGTGTTTTTTTCTTCTTCTAATCTACCCAACCGCATGGCTTGCGTTTAGCTACCCTCCGATCCCAAGCACCCGGCACTCCAACTTCAAGCAAATCTCTTCAATATTTTCCTCCACACTCTTTCTCTTTCTCTCTCTTTTTTCTCTCTTTTCCTTGTTTCCTCGATTTTACACGTGGATGTATCAAAGTATATCTTATTATCAGCCTGACTTTGGTTGATACCATCCTCACGACACAGCGTTGTTTAGATACTCTACATAACCGTCACCCTCGTCATCGCCGAAATCTCCCTCCGATTCTCGTGCCAACCCTCCTCGACGACCTACTTGCGATTATACCCTCGGAGCTGTCGCTCCCCCATCTTACAAGATGGCGTGGGAACACCTCGATATAACCAAGCCGCACTTGGTCTATGTCATCCTCGGTGGCTTCACGACGCTCTTCATGTTATGTTCCTCCTTCATCAAGGAGCGCATGTACATTGGTGAAGCTACCGTTGCCACCCTTTGCGGTGTGATCTTTGGTCCTCATGCTGCCAATCTGATCAATCCCCAGGAATGGGGAAGCACTGATATTGTTACCGTCGAGTTCTCCCGAATTGTTCTCGTTGTCCAATGTTTTGCTGTTGGTGTCGAGTTGCCGAAATTCTACATGGAGCGCCATTGGAAGTCCGTCATCTTCCTGCTCGTCCCCGTCATGACTTTTGGCTGGCTTATTTGCAGTCTCTTCATATGGTGGATGATCCCTCCTCTGGATTGGCTTGAGAGTCTGGTTGTCGCTGCTTGTGTCACTGCTACCGATCCCGTCCTGGCCTCGTCAGTTGTTGGTAAGGGAAAGTTTGCTAAGCGTGTTCCAAAGCATTTGCGAGACTTGCTTTCGGCCGAGTCTGGCTGCAACGATGGCATGGCCTTCCCCTTTATTTATCTGTCGCTCTATCTCATCCAGTACCACCGCGACGTTGACGATGTTAGCTTCCATTTTGTTGTCTATGTTCTCTTGTACGAGTGTATTTTTGGTGCCATCTACGGCTTCATCATTGGCTACATTGCCCGCCACGGTATCCGATACGCCGAAGACCACGACCTTATCGATCGAGAGAGTTTCCTCGTCTTCTACTTCGTCGTGGCTCTATTCTGTGCCGGCTCGGGTAGTATCCTAGGTCTCGACGATCTCTTGGTCGGTTTCGCCGCAGGTGTCGGCTTTTCCAATGATGGTTGGTTTGGTGAAAAGACGGAGGAGTCCCACGTTTCCAACGTTATCGATTTGCTTCTTAACTTGACATACTTTGTCTACCTCGGAACCATCATTCCATGGGAGCAGTACAACAGCGGCGTTCAAGGCCTTAAGGTCTGGCGCCTTGTTGTCGTTGCTATTCTCGTCCTATTCTTCCGACGCATTCCCATCATGCTGGCTCTGAAACCGTTTATACCGGACGTCAAAACATGGCGAGAAGCCCTTTTTGCCGGACATTTTGGACCCATTGGCGTCGGTGCCATCTTTGTTGCTATTCTTGCGCGAGCCGAGTTGGAGCATGGCGAGCCCGTTCCCCTGGCCGAGTTGCCTGCTGAAGGAACACCCTACTACAACCTGATTTATTTGGTCTGGCCTATTACTACGTTCCTCGTCATCTCATCCATTCTTGTCCACGGTTCATCCATTGCCGTGTTCACGCTTGGCAAACGCATTAACACTCTCAGTCTGACCATGTCGTACACCGCTGCCCCTGAGGATGGCCCCTCTTGGATGAATAGGCTCCCTCGAATTACCTCCCAGTCTCGATCACAAGCCAGAACTTCCATGTCCGAGGCATCATTCGACGAGGAGAAGAACCCTCAATATCCACCTGGAACATTGGCTCCTAACGGACCTTATGGCCATTTGTTGCGAAGGGAGCAAGATGACGGTGAGGGAAACCGCCCGGCTTCGGTCATGTCACGCAGACGCAAGAACAAGAACTTCGAGGACGGAGTGGGTCCAGGAGGCCCTATCTCGCAGTCGGCCATCTTCCCTCAACGTCAACAATCTTCCGTTCCCGTTTCTTCGAACGACCCCGACGAAATCACCGGCTCGCATTCCTCCCAGGACAACACGGATTCAACACTGGCACCCGAGGAGAGTCCCAAGGAGAAATACCCCGAAAGACCCACACGGCCCGAGGCTTCACGTCGCGATACCGATCAGAATTCACGTGGACATGTTGAAATATACAATGAGGGACCTGATCTTGTGTTTGAGAATGAAGATGGAGAAGTGATTGATGTACAGCCAAGTCATCCACACGAAGATACGGAATTGCCCCAACCTGCAACCGCATCAAAGCAAGAGCCGCACAAGTTCTGGTCGTTTGGTGGCATGAGAAAGAAGGTCAACGATGTTTACGACGGCGAGGTAGCCAAACGAAAAGACAAGGGCAATGCTAGTAGGCGTCATGAACCAGCCCGAGCTTACCAGTTCGGCAACACGGTACGTTTCTTACTTTCGCTCGTGTTTAGTTCACAACTGACTTTTCATAGATTATCGTCGAAGATGCCGATGGTGAAGTCGTCAAGACTTATGAGCTGCCCACAAGCAAGAAGGGACAGCAGGACGTTGGTTCAAGTGACGAACAAGGGTCTACCGAAAAGACGCCAACTAGGCCCGGCTGGGCCAACTTTGGCGGCATGCTTGGAGGTAACACAGCAGCCGCTCAGGCTAGAAAACAGAGTTTGGTGCAGAGTCAGGCCGAGGACGACAAGAATATTCGTTTCACTATCGGTGGTGTTGGTCAACGCATGACCAAGGAAGACTTCCTTCGTGAGGTGCAGAAACTAGGACCAAAGGCTCGAAAGGAGGTGGTTGAGCAGTCTGATGCGCCTCAGAACATCAAGAAGCTTGCCAGGGAGGACATGCCTGCCGAGACAAAGGTTGAGGCGGCACAGACCCATCGAACAGACCAAGGAGCATCCGCTGCTGCTGGTTCATCCGCCTCTCCTAGGCGAAGCTCACAACCGTCAAACAAGCCGAAGCCCTCGGAAGAACTTGGAGAGACAGCCGTAGAGCGTAAACGTCGTCTGGCAGTGTTATCTACGCAAGGCGAGGACGAAGAAACAGCCGAAACACCAGCCGAGCGCCGAAGGAGAGAAGCGGCGTTGAGTGTTGGTGGCGCAGGAGAAGATAGCGAAGATGAGGGTGGCTCAAGAGTGCCACCTGAAAGGAGAGGAATCACTTTTGCTGAGCCGACGAGGACTGGCAGGAATAAGCAGTGATGTGTTGATGAATACGTATTGGTTATTTAATAATAGCATGGAGTCATTGCATGGTTTGATATGATATGGTTTAGACTGTTGGGCCTGGTTGTGGTACTGGTTCATTCTAGACTGAAAGCGTTCTTAGCAATAATATAATGTGCATAGTAAATGCTATATTCTGGCAGAATTCTTTACGTGACGAGAGCAAGGACTAGGGAGTCAAGATAACCACTCTAAAGCAATCACGTAGACTGACAATGTCTATTGGTACCATTCAACAAGGAAAATATACACACGAATTACAGTATAAACGATATTATCACCCTGCAATACTGCTTGTGTCCATGTAATTCCAAATTTCGATGCCCAAAGTCTATCATGGAATTCGAGACCAACGGCCACTCATGAGTGTTTTTCGGTTCACGGCACGCTTCGCCAACGTTGGAAAGATAAACTACTGAAACTACTATCTGTTAGGACCTGGATGTATAGTTTTGGTGTGGTAAGAGCTGATCCGTGGTGGCTTGCGTTGACTGTCCAATTAGATCTAGTGTGAATTAATTAATTAATTGTCTTGCTTTTTCCATCTACAAATCTCAACTCTTCTTCTTTTATAGCTCTTTATTACATTGATTTACAAGAAACTGAATCCCTCCAGCACATTAACTGCTTGAATCGACTGAGGATACTCATGTCTCTTGAATAACTTCAGATGCCCACGTCAGATCAAGACTCGCCGCTGTCGGTGAGCGCCAACGTTGCAGGGATTCTGACATTCGTGGTCGCCATTGCTGCTGCTATCTACGCCCGTCTCACATATCTGCGCAATAGCGATGAGGAGTATTTTCGTGTCAAAACGTCGCTCTCTTGGTACAAGACTGAATCTACTTGGTTGGCGGATCTGGTCACGGCGAATAACAAAGAGAACGATGGGTTTTCAGCGTTCCGAGCAGAGTACCAGATGCACGCCTTTGTGATGGACGACATATTAAAGCTCGAACAACGGTTGTTGGACCTGGTGACGGAGACGGAGGCGAAAGCGAGTGTGGATCAGGATGAAGGGTGGGCGTTGGTACCGAGGAGTTGGCAGGGTGGGAGGACGACCGTGGCTATGGCATGGTTACCGGTTCGAACCAAGGCATTGGAGCTCGTCAGACAGAGGGAAAGTTTGACAGCTAGAGTTCAGTTCATGCAGATGAGCATGATTTCTTCACGGTTGAGAGATCTGGAGTCAAGGACGAGTTGGAGTGAGACGAGGATGGAGAACCATTCCAGAAAACTCCACGTCATGATGGGGAAACAGGAAGAGAGAATTCGATATCTTGAAGATGTGGTGGCTCGGATCATGCATTCTGGTAAGCATGCTCCTTCACCAGATGTTTCGCAGACAAGGACCTTTACAAGTCTTGATATGAAGAGGACGAAATCGAGCGAGACGTCGGAAGATGACATGACAGCAACATGGAGTGAAATCTAGCCAGAAAGAAAGAAGCTTTTGATTGGGTCGACTCCCACTTCTATATGAAGCTGTACCCGTGGTGATATGTATACGCAACCGTAACCAACAAGCTGGGCAACGCCAGTAACAGATCCAACTCCATAACTGCCCAGAGCCAGAAGCAGCCCACGGGCGGTGCGCGCTTCATCACGGCCATGTAGCTGAAGTTGTTGCTGATGTAGACCAAGTAACAACCAGCAGAAACGCTCGTGAGGAAGAAGATGGTCTGGCGGATGTAGTGTTGGTATTTCTTGGGTATACCGGGAATGAGGATCGGGTTGGCTTCGTGAGGATGTAGCGGGTAGAAGAGAATCAGAAAGACTAGTCGTTGTCAGCTATACACGATCACCATTAGAGGTTTCAGAGGTTCCACGTACGGAGCCAAGCCTTCAACGTCCTTGCAATTGCATCCGGCCAGATAATCTCTGTCCCGAACTGTCTCTGCACAAGAACATCAAACGTCAGATGTATGGTCGCTAGCGTGACCGTCCAGAGCAACGTCTCCAGAAACCTCTCGGCACCGGGCGACAGCTCTGGCGCATCCGCTGCGGCCTGTCGCTGTTGGCGGTCTGCCTGCTCAAAGAGGTTGCGCTCCTCGGCTAGGTCGAAAAAAGTCTTCTCGGTAGGTCCCGAACGGTCGGGCTGTTGGAGTTTAATCCCCTTCAGGGGTTTCTCCTTTCGTTGGCGAGCCATTGCGGATAGGAGAGGGTGTGCGATATCTAGATGGGAAAAGTGTCAAAGTCAAGAGTGCCCGGTTGCAGAGCCTCAAGGACAGATTTATTGATGACATCAGGTCAGAGTAGAGCTCTTTCAGGGGCTTCGGGTGTTAGTGCACTAAGCTATAGTGGAGTTAGGGCCAAGGCTTGGGCCCTGGCCCTGCTGTCATTCAGCTGCCAGCTGCATTTTAGAGGTCCATGGTTTAGCAAGGTGGCATTTGAGACGTGACCCCTCCCCCTCCACGAATTGTCTTGGATTTTTGTTTTGTCTTGCACCTCTTCTCTCCGACCTGCAAGTCTAACAAACGGGTTATCCTTGGCTTGGATGCTTCGGTGGGCTTTTGCATATTTATTGATCGACTGTCTGTTTGTCCGCTGTGACCTGCCGGACGACTCCGCTCCCTTGTCGCGTGTCGTGTACGAACCAAAGACTTAATATCCTTCATCAACCTTGACGAATCGCGACCGATACCTACACGATTTCCTCGTTTGATACAAAAACAAGACTGTTTTGATTCTACTTGATCAATCCGGCATGGAATTGCTATTTATTCTAGCAGCCCTTGCGGTCGTGCTGCCTGGTCTATATGTGATAACCGCCAATGCCGTCCAGTCGCGATTTCCTACCATCAAGAATAAACGAATCTGTCTACTCATTGCGCATCCCGACGATGAAGCCATGTTCTTTGCCCCGACAGTCCTGGCTCTAACAAGACCAGAAATGGGCAATCACGTCAAGATCTTGTGTCTAAGTACAGGTATGGCCTCTGCACTACATTGTCATGCCACCATGATACTCTGGGCTATGCAGTACTGATGGGATTTAGGAAATGCCGATGGATTAGGAGAGACACGTAAGAAGGAGTTGATCAAGAGTGGAATGCTGCTTGGTCTCAAGGACGAAGATGATGTGTTTGTGTTGGACAGTCCGTACGTGTTCTCTTTGATCCTCCGCGCCAGTCGTGTAAACCTCGACCGAACTGTGCGACATGCAAGAAGTGCTGTATGTATACTGACAACTTCACAGAGAGGACTTCCCCGACTCAATGACAACCATGTGGGATAAGAACAAAATCGCCGGTCTTCTCAGCAGCGCTTTCGCACCGCAATTTGCCGAAGAAGTCAAAGACAAGGACGCCAAAGTAACATCCAACATCGACGTTCTCATCACCTTTGACAGCTACGGCGTGTCATCCCACCCCAACCACATCTCTCTCTACCTCGGCGCCCGGTCCTTCGTTGCCGCGCTCGTACGCAGCAAACCCGAGCAACCCAGTCCC
This sequence comes from Fusarium penzigii, assembly GCA_013623535.1. Taxonomy (NCBI): domain Eukaryota; kingdom Fungi; phylum Ascomycota; class Sordariomycetes; order Hypocreales; family Nectriaceae; genus Fusarium; species Fusarium penzigii. Next base: position 17,960 of record JABFFC010000269.1, on the reverse strand, counting down.
GTTGCGTTGTACACCCTCACCACTGTCGGCATTCTACGCAAGTTCTCCTCGCTTCTGGACATTTTCGGGACTTTGGTGAGCTGGATGTTTGTTCGACACGAGGATGAGGCACATCCTGGTGGACTCCTTTTTATGAACAAGCTTGTTGGTGATCATGCTTCTTATGGGACTGCTCGACAGGCTATGACGGAGGCACACAAAAGTCAGATGGTTTGGTTCCGGCATGGTTGGATTACATTCAGTCGATATATGTTGATCAATGACTTGCGCCGAGAAAAGATATCGGTCCAAGTGTAGCTGAATATTACGGGCTGGGACTAAGTACGAAATTCGCTAGCAAAGGACGATGTATGCTTCCTTGGTATTGATTTAGGGACCATGTCATGGAGTTATTAGAGTGTGAGATGATGGGAGCTTGTATTAACAATTAGATTATGCCTTGTCTAATTACTATTACTCAGGTCAGTATGCAAAATAATGGGCTCATCACTTGAGGTTATTAGTCCAACCCCTTTCAGCTCTCCCCTTATGTCCAAGTCTGAGATAACCCAGCTCAGTCCCATCAAGCTCCCCAGCCTCGGATCATTATACATTAACCATCGTACCATTCTCAAGTCGACTCCAATGTCCTCTTCTGCATCATCTGTTTAAACACCTGCAACGCGGTCTCGGGTTCTACTCCATCGTCAGTCTGATACCTCAACCACGTAGTCAGTGCAACTCACGATAATAAGGCAGCGAATGTCCTGCTTCATACACTTTAAGCCAATTCAGATTCTCCACCGTTTTATACTCTCCGTGTACTTCCCCATCAACGGTGTAGTTTCTCATCGGCGTGTTCACAAACTTGTCTTGTGACGGCCATTCAATAGCTTCGGCGGCCCAGAGGTTACCCTCCCAGTTACATATCCAATCTATACAGTCAGCTGGTTTCGATATAATCACATGCGTAGGACTTACCTGTGTCGCCAGCCCAGATTAGAGTGTTAACGCCACGCTTCACAACATCCGCCAACGGTCCTAACAACGACCTCGCATCTACACAACGTTAGCCAGACTTACTCAGTCGGAGAATTGCCAACTCACCATCTCCCGTAGTTTGCATATTCTCATAAACCGCATCATCACACTGCGCAAACCTCGTTCTCGCTCCAATCGCTTCCATAACATCTGGTCTTGTAATGTAGTCGACAAACGTCTCTGGAGGATCTTCGTCATCACGTTTTTTGCGTACATCATAGACGTTGAAATCGACACCGCTGGCAATTCCAAGGTTTACATACATCTGTACGTTGCACACACGGTCGGCATTCGCGCATTCTGTGTCCTGGCCTGTTCGTTCTGTACAGTTGGCCATGGCGGGAATGCAGTATTCGTCGTAGGCGTCGAGAAACCGTCCGATGGTTTCGTTATTGAGGATTTGCTTATACGGGTTGTTGTACGAGTATGTTGCGTATGATTTGAACTGTCTCTTGGCATCGATCCAGCCATTGTTTATACCCAGTGCCACCAGGTCGATCTTTTCGTCTTCCAGGGTCTTCTTATCGATCTTGTCGTTCTGATGCAGGAAATACTTTGCAAACTCTGGCCCGTAGTGTCCACCATATGACTGTGTAAAAAGTCCAAAGTCACGATTCTTGTATTTTGGAAACCTGTCGTAGAAAGCCTGCATGAACTTCCAAACATACGGCGCAGCATTGATGGTTGAGTTAACATCGTAGGTGCCGAAACTGAAACCAGTGCCTATCGGCTGGTCGACGTATAGCATATTGGCGTATTCATTCCATGAATGAGGATTCAAACGGGGAGTTGTCTCGTTGTTGACAAAATGGCACGGTCCATTCTCTTGGAAGAGGCCTACCATGGAGGAGCAGCCAGGGCCGCCGTTGAGCCAAAGAGCGAGAGGAGCGGTAGTTGGGTTATGTCGAGCTTCAAAGAACCAGAACCATATGCTCATGTTCGAGCCTGAACACGAAGTCAGTTGATTTCACTTTTTTTTTAATCATTGAAACTGACCAACGGAAAGGTATCCAGAGTATTGATTCACTCCTGGAGTTGTCTCACAGATCCCGGAGTTGGTGACATATTCAAGCGTCGATTCTGTAGCCGCATGTTCAAAAATGTTTAGCTCTGGACCTTTCTTCTTAAAGAACCTGTCTGGTACGAACTCGGCCAGGGCAGTCGTCGACACCAAGAGCATGGACAGTAGTGAGAAGCGCATCGTGATCAAGTTCCGCGTTCTGCCCAACAATTGTCTACAGAATGCAGAACTGAGAAGAACAAGAAGACGAGAGATAAGCACAATAAGTAAAAAGAAGGTTAGGTTATTTACAAAACAAAAGATCAACATGACGTGACGTTTCTTGTGTTGAAACACAGCATATCAAGGTAACCCTGTCCATATTATCTGTAACCAAGCAATTTCTTAGAATTGTTTTGTTCAACAACACAGATCAACCGGTTGCACCCAACAGTGGTGCAGTAGCGTCAGGGACATGGAGGGTTTGCTACTTGATCAGGATTAATTTTAGGTATAAGGATCAACAGGGGTTGACTAGGAGGCGATAGTATTCGGGAATTGGGAATAGTCAGTCTCAGGTTGATTGTCCCCGTCCGTGTTGATCAGGGCTGTAAATAGCCTCGTTAGAGCTGAAGTTAATACTACGTAGTATGTTTACTTCAGCTTCTAAGTAGCATACGGTTGGTCAGAATAAGCACAGGTGATGATCATACCCGTTGAATACGAAACCATGGACTTTGTGAACCAAAAAGAAATGTTAACTCGTAAGATGCTGTTGGCTGGGTGCAGATAACAAAAGCAAGAAATGGCAAAAGTAAATCTCCGGTACAGGGAATCGAACCCTGGGCTCCGCGGATCAAGTTGACCTCTCAGGTTATGAGAGCGCGAAATGTTAGCCACTACACCATACCGGATGTTGGCTGTTGTTGATAACAGGTGTATTTTGTTAACCTAAGTCGGACGCTTGTCTGTTGCGCTCATGATGCGAACAAAGACCGTGGGATACAGTCTCTCATACTAAAAAAGAACTCTTTTTCATGAGTTAACAACTACCTAATGTGTCCCTTTACCAAATACTTATTTCACTGTCATCAACCGTACCAGAAGCTGGATTACTATCTACACATTTTCCTATAAATGATAATTCTGAGCATCATGTCTGTACAATCAAGTATCAAATTCGAAGCATGCCCTTCCTTATGTCTTCAATAGTCACCAAATGACCGAAACATTATTCAGTCATCTCCATCAAGCCTACAATAAGCAAGCCACCAAACAACCTCCTATGATATATCTATCCTCACGTCCCCTGCCCGAGCTTACACTCAACCCAACTTCTTCTTGTCCCTGGCTCATTCACTCCAAGAATCATCCACCATGTTCTGCGGTGAACTTTCATACATTCGACCTCCCCTTGTCCCTAAACCAGCAGCTATTGAAATGATGTCTTGGAGTGTCATTCAATCTACAAAGAACCCTGGCTCAACGGTTCAGACAATCGATGTGGTGAAAGACAAGACCCATGTACGCCAGAGAAGAAAAGAATGTTCATGAGTAGGGTACAGTATGTCTTGGCTATAAGAAGGACTCTGGAGAGCGAACACCTTGATCAAACTCGCTACAATTCAAATCAACCACTTCAGTATCAAGCACAAACACCACTTCAAATATGACCAACGTCGCCTCCAAGCCTACCACTCAAAACGGAGTAAATTGCACCTGCAAAACCAACCGTCACGAAACCTCCAGGACTGAAAAGCAATGCGACTATTGTCTCGCCCTCTGCGCCGAAGCCTGCAATCCAGACGCCACCGAACAGCCCACCAAGGCAGAGGTTCAACACCGGTGTGCCTGCACCGTCGACTGCGATACACTCGTGGTAGAGCATGGGATTTTATGTGACTTTTGTGAGAGAGTCTATAAATTTTATGGAGAATATGGGGGGCATGTTGTTCGGACTCAGTGATTGACACGAGTCTGCTGGAAGGGGAGGGGCTTGATGAGGTTAGGCTTTGGGAATACAACAAGGGGATTTTTGAGGGTACAAAATGTCACATATAAAGAATTGAGTCTCGTATATAAGTCTATGTATGATATCCTCAACTGCAATGCCATATAACCTGCCAAGTGACCTGAATCAACTGGTATATCCTCCCATGATGCAATAAAACCATGCCGTCTAAACGCCAGAAACACTAAACACAATGCAAACGTCCTCTTCAGAAGTGGACACTCTTCTTCTTCTGGACCTTCTTCCGCTTATCCTCATCATGTCTGCTGCTAAAGAACCCACTGACACTGGCCGCCGCCGGTCCCGCATACGGTGCATTCTGTAGCAGACTGCCTAGACCGTGCCGCTTCTTGCCTCCGCTGGCTCCCGGCTGGGGTTTTTGAGGTGGAGGGTTGAAGTAGTTTGGTTGCGGAGGACCGTTTGGTATCGCGCCGACGCTGTTTGGTCGTGGGGGCAAGTTATGTGAGCCAGGGTGTTCACTGTAACTCCCAGGTACAGCGAGCTGTGGTCGTGGAGGGAGTTGGGGTGATGGACTAGTCGGGCTAGTTGCGTTTTCAAACTCTTGACCAGCCATACCGTATTCGCGACGAAGACGCTCCGTCTCAGCCTCGATATCGGCCTCTCGTTTCCTTCGCTCCTCTTCTTCTTGCTCCAACATCCTTTGTATGCGCAGACGTTCCTCCTTCTCACGCTCTTCACGCTCTCTGTTTCGGCGCTCCTCCTCCTCCACCATAGCCTTCAACCTCCGGGTTTCGGCATCGATCTCGGCTTGGCGACGGGCATCTGTAGATGTTGCTTGCGCAGGGGAAGTCCGTCCCGGAGGGCTATTCGGGCGATGGTTTCCGAGAGCGCCGGACATGGAGGGCCCATTGGGTGCAGCAGGGCGAGGATGGGTGCCGCGACGGCCAGAAGCTGCAACGCCATTCAAGTTGAAAGGGTCATGTCGCGGGTTGATATATAGGTCTCGGATAACTTCTGCACTCAGAAGGAAAGCAATCTCAAGACCCCTCCTGTCCTCAACATCCACGCGGGCCATGTTTGGCTCGTAGATCGTTAGGATTGAATCATGCTTTGCTCGGAAGAAAGCGACAGTAATATCCGGCTCCTTGCTCTTCTTTCCACCAACACTCTTGCCTGTCATATAACAGGTCATATCTTTGCTCAGACGTCCATCACGCTTCCATCGAAAGACGACCTTGTTTACGAGTTCGGAAATCGGAGGCGCATCCGCCTGCTGGTCAACCTGACTTGCGCTGGGGAGCTTGAATGACCTCTCCGGAAGCTCAAACTCCCAGGAATCCGACTTGCCCCAGCTTCCTGCATGTTGCTTCACCAGCAGTGTCTGATCCGGGTTATACAAGGCGATAGAAAAGTTGTCCGGCGTGACAGGTGTCACAGGCGGAGGGTTATTACCAGCAGCGCGAATCTCTGCTGCAGATAGTGTTGGCTGAACCCAGTCAGGTTTTATCAGGACTTCGGCGTAGATAACGCATGCGTTGAGGGGGTCTAGAAGACCGATCGCATATTGGTTGGGAGCATCGGAGGGCGCAGGACGTTTCAGGAGGTACTCGGCGGCGGGGTCGGAGCCGTTATATGTGAAATAGAGTATCGAGTTGAGGGGGTTATCTGAAGGTTTGAAGCGATACGTTGGTAAATTTTCGTCGAGCATGGTGTCTGAGGTGAAGATGCACTATCAAAGATCGTTGTCGCAAAGACTGGTTGAGGTTTGATGTGGGCAGTGAAGCTTGGGTACGATGACGTAAAAGGGCTCTTTGTTATGCGCCAGACGTATGGGAGACAAAGCGTATTTGTCACGAAGATATGTTGAAAGAGAAAGTAACTGTGAGTAAAGGTGGAAGATACGGGGAAAAGATCGCTTTGGGCAGATGCTGAGTCTTTTGGGTTGAAAGAGAAGGTAGTGGCGGGGACCAGAGCGGGACAAGGCGAACTTTTAGATACCAAAGTCCAAAGGTCGCGATGCAGAAATAAGAAAAACAAGCACGAGGACACACAGCCTTGGCCTTGGCAAACTGCAACAAAAATCACGAGGTGAGCAACCTTGTCGTGAGAGTACAGAAAGAAGGAGTGAGTGGGACTTTCAAGACCTTTTATTCCATCATTGAACGTTCAGACGCTGACTATATATTTATATATATTATCGACTTCACTCAAGTAATGTAGCCCGTCCTCGGTCTTATAAGCTCGCTTCCACCACATGAGAACAAGCCAACATCGATAACCCTTGTCCGAAAACTCCATATCATGAACCAGTGGTCATCTTGAACTGCGCCACACTACAAACCCCCCTCCAAGCCTACCATTTCCTCCAACGAGAGTCCTTCTGAATTTCTTGCATGCTCATGTCCCCCCCTTGTTTCTATTCCCGTCCAAGGCGGAAAGTCGTCGTCTTCCCATGTTAGTTCCAAGTTTCTATCGAGTCCAATGCCTCCATTTCCACCTTACATGGACGTCTAACGTTAGTGGATGGCTGCAACACGCGTCCTAGACATGTCGAAACTTCAAGCCTTGCGATCCACGTCAGCTAATGCCTCCCTTTTTTTTGCTGCCGTTGAAATGAATTCCACGAATTTCAATCCCTTTTGAGTCGTCCTTTGACTCATGGCAGAGTATGGATTGCCACAATCATAAATGCATTGCCCGCCTTGTCATTCGCAGAGGAGAATACCGTACTGTAAATTTCAGTGCTTGTCTATTTGACTTCTTGGCTCATCTCCATCCACAGCTGAGATTGAACTCCATTTTATGCAGCCAAGAACTCCCCCGATATCGAAACCAAAGAGTACCATACAAGCTTGTGCAAAAAAGCAAGAATTTTTCAGGTGCGACTTAAACAAAAAAAGAAGAAGAAGAAGAAGAAACATGATACTCCCAACCTGCTAAACAGGAACTCCAAAACGCCTGTAATCTAATCCCAAACCCGGCCGCCATGCAATAGACATGTTATCCAATGCTCAGTCTAGGACAACTCCAATAGCCGTATGCTCATGAATCTCATCTCGCATCTTGCTTCTATAAAACTCGAAAACTCAAGGCCGTCGCCCTCATCACCTGTGTATCTGACCATGCCCGAAAAGAGTCAGGCATCAACGATTCCACTACACTAGCGACGGTCACCAACCGTAGTACTTTACTCCCTCATCCACATATTTGATGCAAGGACCTAAGTCGGTGGTGCCCGACTTGTTTCTGTCGTTCCCGCCGTCCCTGTCGTTTCTGTCACTTGTGCGGGTGTTGGTGTTGGTGTTGGTGTTGGTGTTGGTGGTGATATTTGCGCCGTTGCCGGTACCGAGCTCATCGCTGGTGCCGCTGTTTCCGCAGCCGCCTCCTCCTCGCCGGCTTCCGCTATAGCTGCTCTCCGTGTCCTCCGTCGGCGATTGGCTCTCGGTCGACAGCAAGGATACCAGCAGCACACAAAGCAGGCAACAATGAGCCCGATAGCAAGCCCGATGAGGAATCCACGCATGACCTTTTCTCCATTTGAACCACCACGAGCGATGCTCATGAACTTGTCGCGAAACAAGTCATCAGCAAAGGAACCAGTGGGAATAAGTGTGCCTGAGTTTCCTGTCACCACATTGTTGTTTTCATTAGAGGATTCTTCAGCGCGGGGCGCCATCCATATCGGTGACGGATCCATGATGCCGGGTTTCTGTCTATAGATGGCCACTGTGGTGGATCGTGGGTCAGAAAAGTCGTCAAATATGCACCTCAACCAGGTGTATAAAGGAAATTTCTTGTTTTTATGATGACCAGTACTATTTGAACCCCGAGTTGCCCGAGCTCGAAAGTATCGTCAGGCAGGGCGAGGGGTTGAGGAAATCCGGGCGATCCGAGGGCTGTCCGGACTCGGAGTCGGATGTTGCGATGTTGCGATGTTGCGATGTGCGCGGAATCGGGCCGGCGGTCAGTCGAGTGAATCGTTACAATTTGGATGCTCTCGTTTGTCCACACGCAAAAGTATAGCGCAACGATGCGAATCAATAGTTGAGATGTGTTCGAGGTAGGTAATGCCAGAGGTGCTTCAGTAAAATAAAACAAATGACTCGTGACTCGGGAGTGATAAACGCAGGTCGGGGCGGAAAGCAAAGGTAAACCCTGGCTTCTCGATACAACAGTTGTAACGGTTAACGTTCCGGCACCCCAATACAAATCAAAGTCAGTTCAGCGACATGGACTTTGAACCAGAAGAACATGCAAGATTGAGCAAAAACACTGGACAGTGACAAGGATAGAAAACGAAGAAAACGTGAAGAGGAGAGAAGGGGAAAAAATCAAGGCCGGCTAGAAAAAAAGAATCGAACGGGTCCTAAGCCTCCTCGTGTCTTGCTTTCTCCTTCTCCAATCCCAAGAGGTCCTTACCCCACGAAACAGGCAGGCAGGAAGTGTGTGCTCAGGAACGGAGACTAGGACCGTCCGATTTCCTTGCGCCTCCAACCTGCTCACGCTATCGCCCTCAGGACGGAGTTTTTTGGTTTGTTTTTTAAAAGCTAGCTGAGGCTGGCGAAGGGTGCCTTCCCCTCCTTCCGGTTATCCTCTAACCCAGCCGAATTATGCACCATGGATTCCCCATATCCGAGACTCCAGTTGACGCATAGCGATGTTGATCATGCCACAAGGCAGGATTTTGCTGCTATATTGACTGAAATTATCGTCGTAAATCAATTGACAATATCTTTCATCATTGATCGGATCGTTTCATCTTTCATTTCATTCATTTTCTCGAAAAGATTGCAATGACTTTATCTGAATCTCTCACCAACCTCACTTTTTTCAACCCCGCCCCCAAGTGCCCCAACAGTCCCGCTCTGTATCCGTTTTCCACGTCAGAATAGCCTGGTCTTTAGGGTTCTTTTGTGTTTCTGAATGTCTTTGGTTGGTTACTCGCTGGGCGTGGCGGTCTTCCCCACAGCCCGCCCGCTGATAAGGTTGCGATCGTCCCGGGGAAATTCTGATTTATTAGTCAAGTTTGGGGATGAAACGCGGGTTGGTGAAGCTTCAGACAAAGATGTCTGTCACGAATTCATGACATTTCCGCCTTGTAGGTTTCATGGTCTATTTCTCCTATCTGCCATAGTGTCGACTTTCCGTGGCATTCTTGAATCGACCGTGATAATAGCACTGAATTTCCTGCTTATTACTTACCACTCGCACGTGCTTGGTCAAAGGACTTTCCTCTGATACCAACGAGACAATAATGTAATTGGTCGTTGAGGAACAGGAGACTAGGTCGAGTCTGTAGGTTGCTGACGCTTGAAAACTATCAACGCGTAATTTGCAATGCTGTTATCTTGTATCTATCCTTTATCTTTTGTGTCGGACATTGTTTCAATGAAAATGCGAACAAAATGAGAAAGCCAGCTCAATGTGTCGAGCAGATACAGGTCCTCAACTTCCTCCTGTTCATGGTTCTATAACTACACTGTTCTTTCCCGAAATAATACGTTCGACTAGGTAGGCAGGCGCAAATCCGTCGAGGCAGGGACTACTTGTCGACTACAACGTCTCAAGACAACAGTTGACTTTCCACAGACAGGCAGGAACAACTCAGACTGAACGCTCAGTTGTCACATAAAATACTCACAGCCCAAGAGATGGGCCATTCCCATGGTTAGTGGGTTTTATGTTACACACAAATGTCAATGCCCATGCTTGACTTGCAATCCACAGTTGTTCTGCACCAAAATCACGCAATGCCTTACCAGCTACCAGCTCGTACCCGCCAGTTTGCCGACAGCTGGTGCGCCTCACCAAGAGGGACCAGACAGGCATAACTGTAGGTCATTCAAGACTCAGATTTTACAGCACTTCTACATCTTCGATTTCCTGGTTCAACTACTAAAATTGCATGATTCAGAATCATCACTTCTCGGATCTAGGCTCGTCGAACAATTCTGTTATATTATCAACCCCATCTCCCAATGAAAAACTGGTCTTCACTATCGAACGGGACCGCATGCTGGCTTGGATCTCGCCGTTTGGACATCCTCACGGGCAGTTGGACGAACCTACAACAAAATACTAACGGAGAGGTGTTTTCTCGGGAGAGACGGGTTCGTCACTATGTTGTGATGGACACAATGACCAGAAATGGTTGCAAAGGGCACAGCTAGTGGACTAAAAGCTGAAGCGTTCAAGACATGGATGTTACCACACTGGCCAGGGCTTCATGCATGCAACCCAACAATTGAGAGTGATATGAGGGGCATTCGACATTTGGTCAGATATCAGATAAGAGTTCCGTACTGGCCACAAGAGACTCTCCGACTTGCCTTGGTGTCTGTCCCAGTAAGGCTGACTTGAATTCCATTCTCATCAACCTTTACTCGCAGTATAAGTCGTTGGTTGAAGATGGCCAATAGGGAAGTCAGACTCCAGAGCAGTGTATCTAAATGTCCCTCGCGCAAGCGCATGAGCCGCAGACAGCCCCAAAGATAACCGACAAACGCCCTCACAGCGGGCTTGGTTGAGGTGCATGCGGCGCCGGCGCCATGATACCCTTACTGCACTAGGACCGGAATCGGCATGAGGATGGAGCATGTAGTCTCTGTCAACCGTCAAGAATCCGGCTTGCTTTTCACCTGTCAATTCATATTTCCAGGACGCGGTCTCCTTTGTATCGTGATTGAGAAGTAAATCGAGATGCCTGTAGGTCAGCATGCTCTCTACCTTGTGGTCAAATGCCCAGTTTCCCCTCAAATTGGCACTGAGATTTCAGATTGCTTCAATATGCCACTGGCTTTGTCCATGCAAAGGCGACATAGCTGTTTCTTCAACGACAACATCCCCACCTAGCACCCCGTTCTCGGGCCAATTCCTTGCCGGGGAGCGGATAATAATTACTTTTGATTAGCCGCCGAGAAGACTCATTTATCACCAGGATCGCCACGGATGCAACGTAATTCCACGCTATGCGGGCCGCTTGAAAGACTCACAGCGAAGCGATTCTATTCAATGACAGCCCAGGATGTCCTTGAAAAGAGTGCTTGACGGTGCACGTCAGGTTTTTCATGTTGAATTGGTGGGTCTTGTATCTACTTATGCTATGCATGGCGTTCCTGAGAGCACGTCTATAACGAGGACTGCCATTGATAGTTGTGCTTGTGGTTTGGAATCCTGGTCCAAGAGCCTGGCCACCAGGATCACAATTCCCTGCACTAGGCAAGTAGGCCCGGCATGAACTCGCTTGAGGTTAGACTCCTGCACGGGGTTGTTTGTGTAATGGAATGACTGGATTGACTCGAGACATGCTCTTGGTTAACTAACCCGGCTTATGCTGGCATCCCATCCAGGAAGTTCCATCTAATTGTGGCAATGAAACCTCGAGGATTGATTTATTCATATAAAAATATCATCCCCCCGGGATGTGCACAGCTTTCTATGTTCTGGCCTTGTCTTTTCTCAACACATTGCTATACTGGGTTTGACTGGGCATACTCTTGACTTTGAAAATGGAGGTTGTCGATTTCGTTGTGATCGGTGCTGGTAAGCTCAATATTGCTCGTTCATGGCCATACCACCGTGGTGGCCTGCCCTCGATATTCACTCACTTTCGGGCCGTCCTGACACTCATGATTCACAGGTTGGGCTGGTTTAGCTGCAGCAAAGGCCCGTCATCAACTCCATCCAGAGGAGTCTTTGGTCATCCTCGACTCGTCTGCCACCATTGGAGGGACATGGGCAAAGCATCGCCTCTACCCTGGATTGAAGAGCAACAACATGCTGGGAACATATGAATATCCGGATTTTCCTATGGACTCGGCTACCTTTGGCGTACAGCCTGGGCAACACATTTCAGGCCAGGTGATACATCGGTATCTCACGACGTATGCCCAACACTTTGACATATACGACAAGATTCGATTTTCTCACAAGGTTGGATCTGCGCAACACCTAGACGAAGGCGGCTGGATCTTGAGAGTCCACGATGATGAGTTGGATAAGAATGTGGAGATCTCAACCAGGAGGCTTGTTGTGGCTACTGGATTAACATCGCAGCCATTCTTGCCTCAGTTCGATGGTCAAGACAAGTTCGAAGCGCCTCTCTTCCATGGCAAAGACTTTCTGCAACACGAAGATACTCTACATACTGCGAAAACAGTAACGGTGTTCGGTGGCACAAAGACAGCCTGGGATCTTGTGTATCAGTATGCAACCAAGGGCATTGAAGTGAACTGGGTAATCAGAGGTTAGTGACAGTGGCTATCTAACACCGGGATGGAAACTGACGATGTTAGAATCCGGGCATGGTCCTGTATGGATGGCCCCTCCTTACGTGACACCTCTCAAGAAGTGGCTCGAGAAGCTCGCCCACACACGCATGCTCACCTGGTTCTCTCCTTGTAGCTGGGGGAATGCAGACGGTTACGAGAAGACACGCGGCTTCTATCACGGCACGACCATTGGCCGCGCAATTGTCAACAAGTTCTGGTCTATCCTTCAGAGCGATGTCATTACGCTCAATCAGTATGACTCGCATCCAGAAATGGCAAAATTAAAACCTTGGAGCGAGGCCATGTTTGTTGCCTCAAGTCTGTCCATTCTTAACTATGAGCAGCCCTTTTTCGACCTCGTCAAGAATGGCACGGTCAAGGTTCATATCGCTGATATCAACGGCCTGTCTGAACGTGCAGTTCATCTGTCCAATGGCATTACTCTACAAACAGATGCTCTCTGCTGCTCGACAGGCTGGAAACATGTGCCTCCGATCAAGTTCCTCCCCGAGGGGATTGCTGAAGAGCTCGGTATTCCGCATACACCAACACCAGAGTCATTTCCGCCAAAGACGCTTGTCGACAGAATTGATGGAGAAATATTAGGGCAGTTCCCAAGGTTGAAGGACCAACCAGTACAAAATGCAAACTACCAACCCTTACTAAACAACAAAGGTGTTTCAAGCAACGATGCGATAACACCATCCACGGACCTGACGCCCTATACACTTTATCATTTCATTGCACCTCCATCGGCTCGTTTCCTAGCCTCGAGGGATATAGCATTCGCTGGTATCCTGATGAACTTTACAGTATCAATGATTGCACACACCCAATCCCTTTGGATCAACGCCTACTTCGACGACAAAATCCCATCACTCTCACGAAACCCCTCCCCGAATGCGCTGGAAAGGTTTCAGCATGAGGCAGTCCTTCACAGTCGATTCTGCAAGTGGCGGTATCCAGCTGGCTACGGCCACAAGTATCCGGATTTCGTGTTTGACGCGGTGCCGTACTTGGATCTTTTGCTGAAGGACCTGGAGTTGCCCATCTATCGAAAGAATGGCTTGATAGCTGAAGCAACGGATCCGTATGGCCCGGAGGATTACAAGGGGCTCGTGGAAGAGTGGAAGGACGTCCAGCTTGAGAAGGAGAAGAGTACAGCTTAGACATGACGAGAAGAGAAGTTATGAATGATAAATATTCTTACTAACAAAAGAGTCAGGGGAGTGTATGATACTTGAAAATCAATTCACCTGTTGTATCCAGCTTTTACCAGAAGTTATCTCTTTCTCCCCGCATCCTCCTGACAAGCGTCGTCGGCTCATCAAATCTACGCCGTTATTTAGGCAACCATCACCACAGTGGACCGTCATCAACACCACCCCTGGCATCGCAACTCACTTATAACCCTGTCTCTTTTCATACTTCCCACCTTCAAAACAATTAGTCTTCACTTCCTCCATCTACCATCGAAATGAAGCGTCCTACACCAGTTGCCCCTCGTCAAACCCGCAGTCGAACCCGTCATCTCCTCTCTCAACCTCCCCCAACCATCCCTTCAGACATCACCTCTCTTGACGGCACACTTCTCAAAACCCATCTTGACACTGAGACATATACCGCTCTCGCAAAGAAGCAGAAATGGTTACAGAACAATACACTTGCTCTCCCCCCGCAAACACCCGGGTCCTCCATTCAAGCAACTCTGGTCTTTGCCCAGTCTGAAGCCGGCACGGCTGTTTGTATCTCCCCCAGCGGCATCCTCTTGACCTGCGCACACTGCATCTCTGAATCGTCGTGTCCTGATCTATCTGCTCTACACTACCTCATTTTCTCGTCTGGTGTGCCCGTCATAGCTAGAACTATAGCATGGGATCCCCAACGAGACCTTGCCCTCCTCGCCATCAGGGAGGATACCTCACCGTTCCCGTACGTTGATATCTCAACATCTGTACTTCCCAAAGCACGTATATTCTGCATCGGCCACCCGGGAACCGAGGACCTCGAAACTTCAACCCCCGACACCCCGACAAACTACGACACTTTAGTTCTCAGCACAGGTGTTTTCAGAGGATACTCCCCCGGACAAGATGTCCAGGACAACAGTGAGATAGGTGCTCTCATGCACGACTGCTGGACGTATTGGGGTCATAGTGGCGCGGGATTGTTTGAGAGGGATAGTGGGAAGTTGATCGGCGTGCATTCTAGTTGGGATGATGAGAGTGGGATGAGGAGAGGTGTTGGGTTGGAGGCAATAGTAGAGTTTCTGAAGGAGTTTGAAGAAAGGGGTGAGGGTAAACGATTGGGGTTATCGGTAAGGTAAAAGGACTGAAGGATTCCAGACACGAATAATGAATGATCTTGGTCCTGAAGTTATGCCTTCATGTTATTTATTTAGAGGCAAATTGCGTTACTTGAAGTAGGTAACTCGAGTCTGCTTTGTACACACCAAATTCTTACTGGTATTTAACATCATGTCTGACGTTGAGCCTCTCCAAGCTCACAACCCAAGTTATGTACAACGACGTGGCAGCCAAACTCTCCATATATACACACACAAAAACCCCATCTCTACTGTGTGTGCCATGTAAAACACATCCATATCCTACTGCTGCCACAACCCATGTATTAAATATCCGCATTTCCGTCAATATCTCACTCCCTCTGCGGCCACCTAGATCATCTCAAAATCCACCTCAAACCCAAAGTTGGCATACACAAAATAAAAAACCGTCCAACTTTTACAAGACGCCGCAATGAATGATGCTAACCCACAAAACCATAATGCTATAACAAAACGGCCTGAAACATTTCAGGCACAATCAAGAGGTACCCGGAATGTTTCATCACCTACAAATGCCATATAAAGCCGGCAACAAGCATGCCAAATGCCGACCACCTGTCAGGCAGCATGATGATGCTCACAACGTCCAGCACCTGGACACAAACAGCCCTGACTACTCAAGACAGATCAAGAATGGGTGTATCCGTTCTTCAGCGGGCTTACCACTCCCTCGAGGTCACCGAGCTCAAAATCCCTGACAGACCGTTGCATTTGTTTCAGGTCCTTGGTTGCAGAAACAAAAGCTCGGCGACAAAAGAAACAGATCCACAAGAGCAGGGACCAGACAGCACTCAGTCTCACGTATCCAACATGTCAGCTCATTAGACGTGCTGGGGGAGAAGATTGTCTGATCGTCAACAATGCGCGCTGTGGGTGATCGCCCAACCCTGATTAATGCATTGCCTTCCCTTGAGCCATGATGCGGGGTCGACAAGGCTCTGCTGATTTTCAAATCCGGAGTCGCACATTGTATAAGAGCGCATAATATTGAGGAAAGAGAAGGGTGATTGGAGGAGCCAGAAACGATGGGGGGTTTATATGATTCCTCCTGGCGGATCAAAGCCTGTGGCACCTCCTCTGGCGGCATTCCCCAGCCCTGCACTTCCCGGCTCTCCATCAACATTGGCGCTGGTCGTTTTCCGTAGCATAAACATTGGTTTCTTGCCTTCCTTGTCCAACTGTTTGAACAATATCAAAGGCTTCTCATCGAGCCCTAAGCATCGTTCTTCATTTCCATAAACAATATACAGAGCATATTGGTCCCATGGCGCATTGATCTGGTATTTTTTGAGTGCAGCCGGAAGAACCTTGTAGCAAGGGTCCTCCATGCTGACACGGAATGACTTGAATATTTCGACAGAGGCGTTGCTCTGGCTAGGTGTATCAGGCACGGGTGTTTCTCTTCGTCGGGGTGGTCCCTGAGGAGCTTTCTCACGGGCTGAGTAGGGCGTATGGTCGATGTCGTTAAAGGTAGTTCGTGTAGATGGTGTTGGTGCTTCGCTTCGGTAGGAGCGTGAGCCGAGTGTGGTCCCGCTCATGTGAGTTGGAGGCGAAGTTGGTGAAGGTATATTCGGTGAAGGGTAGGAAGGCGAAGAAGCACTTTGGCCGCCGCCGTTCATGGCAGCAAGGTGGGATGATGATAAAACAGCTCGTTCGGCGGCATTGGCAGGATCCAACGTCGTCTCTGCTATCGTTCTCTCATGTGTAGGCTGGGTTGGCGAAGCGTTCTTGGGTGTAGTTCCGATGAGGATCTTGCGCGTAGAGTATTGACGCTTGACAGATCCTATGGAAGAGCCAGGGGGCGGCGTCGGTGCGGGAGGTGATATCACAGGCTCGTACGAATAGGCCTGGTTGTTATTGCTTAGATTGGGTAGAGGTTGCTGAGCATCCTTGACTAGTCGCAGTGCAGGAAGAACGTCCTCTCGTAGCCGTCTGAAATCATCCGTTATTCGTCGCAAATCCTGCTCGAGAAGGCTCATGCGCTCATCGCGTAGGCGGAACTGTTCGACTAAATGTTTGATGTCTTTGAGGGTTGCGGTAGCATATTGTGCTTCGGCGTCGGCGGCTATAGAAACAAAGATTAGCGCTGGAACATTTCGCCCGACAAGTGATCAACGTACAAAGAGGAAGATAATGATCGCTTTCAATAGGGACATCTTGGGCCTTCTTGACATCATAAACGCTCTTTAGAATTGTCAGACGATGTCCTACACTAGTAATGCCCATGCTCTTGAGATCATCGTGCTGCAATGCTACTAGTGCTTCGCCAACAATCTCGTTCTCTGGAATAAATAAGTTAGCGATCACTTTCCACCATGAACCCAGCCCAGGGCACACCATGAGCAAATGTTGGACAAGACACACCTATGAAACGGTCGGCATATTGCTGCAAGCCAATAGTACCAATGAAATCAGCACATTCATCAGCCGTCCATTCGGTGATAATGGTCTCGGGGAGGCGGTCGGCGCTGCTGCGATGACCATAGGTAGTGGGAGTATGCTCGGCGGAAGTCGAGAGTTCCGAATCGATGGGAGAAGCTTCGGAGTCGGCGACAGGAGAATGGTCGCCCATGCTTCGCTCGTACTCGTCATCAGCATCGGATTCGGCGTATGCCGTGCCACCATCAAAGCTCATCATTGTGACTGGGGGAAAGGAGTATGTCTACCGGACAAGACGAGGTCGAGGTTTTGAGAAGAGAGGAAACAGGCGTGTCAGCCTGGCGAATGTAGGCCTTAGGTTTTGGTATCGTGTGGTAGAAAGACTCGTGGGCGTCCGTCGACAGGTTTGATAATCAGTTCGTATTTCTCATCAGAAAGACACCTTGCAGGCTTTTGGGTCTGCGATCAAGCGAGAAGGCAGTGAATAGTCTCTGTAATCGAAAACAAGCCTGAGATGTTCGATGAGGTGAGGCGCGGAAGTGTCGAGGTGGGTGGGATGGCTGCAAGAGAAGAGGGGAGGTAGCCGACGCGGGAGGTAGAAGAGAAGGAGGACGGAGATAGAAAAGAGTTATGGAATGAAGAAAGGAGGCGGTAGGAATATGTCCTATTAGTTGACGGAAAGTGAAGAGAGTAAGAAGATGGCCCACTAATCGTGATGGTAAAACGATAGAGTAGGATATGATAGGTTTTTGTTCTTGACGGTCGTCGAACAGAGGTTGCTTGGAGAAAGAGGAGGAGGTGCCAAAAGCATGGAACCTTTGGATCAAGCCTCGATTTGATAGCGTGTACTAAAAGCTAAGTACCTTTTTTCCTCAACTTCCATTTCTTCTTCGGCCTGGGGCCTGTGCCTGGGCCTGGGCAGCTACCTACCTAACCTGCCTACTAAATTACGGGTACCACCTTCACCTGGCG